>MJUU01011767.1:0-53020 GCA_002080025.1 Modiolus philippinarum
CTACACCCTTTGCGTAGTAAATAAATGTCAATGATCTTTAACAAATAAGCAAATTTTCATACAAACAAGAAAATAAATAGATAAATATAGATAATCTTGATGAAAAACACTAACAACAAAAAAACAAAAATCAAAAAAACATGACATGACGAGATCAAATGTTGTGCTAAATCAGATCTACCCAGACACTAAGCAGTGTTACAAGTACAATTAAACTGCAACACATACACAGTATCCGGAGAGTAACTGAAAAATTCTTCCTGAAATAAAAACGATTTTCTTTAAAAAAAAAATGGTAGTCCCTACCCCCCTCCCCCAAACAACAACAAAAACAACTCCGGCACTATCAAGACTTCCACCAAATCTTGGATTGGTGAGTTTGTCCATATTACTAGTAAATCATTGCAACGAGACGGTGGGGCTTATTGAAATTTGGTAAAGACAGGAGAAAAACTAGGCGACAGACAAATGAGACAGAAGGGGGAGGGAGCAAACTTCAACTCTGGACCGGATCTTAAAAGGGGACTAGGGCACAGGGACAGAGCACTATTGGCGGTTGATGGGGTATAAATAAGAAAAAGTGACAGGGAGGGGCGGGGAAATCTCTTGTGTTCTCAAAACAAGAGTAACTAACAGTATGACAACTGAATTGACGCCATGACACCTTGACAGTTCCATTGAGGACATTGAAATATGAACAATTTCCTTTTGTTTATCCCCAAAACATCAAGACATTTATCAAATAGTTTCAACCTACCTTATCACACTATAATATGATGCTGAATTTTGTTTCAATGTGACATTTTCATCCCTTCCTTCGTTCCTTAGCGTAACCGTCATCATGCATTTGAATGAATGGAGTGACGTCACGTAAGTGACCGCGTCATGCATAAAAATTCGACTAAAAAAATAGTCCATAGTTTTTTCACTATTGAACGAAAGTTGTTGCAAGACAAAACTTAAAAAAGGAATAATAACTTAACAAAAAAGTAATTTAGTCTGTATTCCATTGTGGAATTACCGATAAAAAAAATTATTAGTATTTTTGTTCGCTCGACAAGGATTATCAGGTCCATATCAGATTCGCCCTACGGGCTCATCTGATATGGACCTGATAATCCTTGTCTCTCGAACAAAAATACTAATAATTAATATGTATTTATTATTTTAATGAATTGAAAAATATTATTTTATTTAAGATGATCTTTATTATTATAATTAGGAAATAGAAAGCATTAATACGCATGCGCTGAAACAGCACATAAAATAAGAAATCAAAAACCCGTGCTTGTTTAAAAAAGCCTTGAACATAAAGACTAATTAAAAATAGACGCACTCAGTGACAGTATACTTTGTATACTGCTTGTATAACTAAATGAAAAAAAAAATAATCAAACTTGAATATTTCTGAAAATTTTCAAAAAATAAAATTCAGTTAAAATATTTTTTAAAATATCATAATTATATGAGTAGCAAAAACGGAAAATACATGGATTGCGTATTTTGTACATAGAAATACAATATATAACGATAGCTTGTAAAAAAAGAAAATACTAAGATTTAAAATTGCATTCTTTAAAATGTACAACTACATTGAAAATTAATAAGGGTAATGGACATACAGCTCATTAAAATTATTGCAGTTGAAGTTTACATATGTGTTATGATCTCATGTCATTTACTCCATATCCTTTGGTGAAGTATTTATTTGGTAAAATAAATTAGTATTTGTATAGTTGCAAAATGGGTTTGATTCACATAATGACTGTCGATACTGGTGTATCAGCAATTGTTTTTTGAATATTTGAGACTCAATGAAATGAAATTCGAATTAATGTCATTGATTTATGGTTAAGGCCACGGTTTAGTGAATGAATTATTATGAAAAATTTATAAAGTTATAAAGTTTACCACACTGATCAAATGAATGCAAAGTCGGTCTTTAAAGGTAAACTGCATATTTTAAAGTGTCGATGTTAAATGTTAACTTTTTATTTTATCTATGAAGCATTTAAGTTATTTTCAAGCAGAAAAGAAAAATGATCTCAGCTATCAGAAGATGCACATTCCCTTTTTTGAATGCCGGTCTCAAAGTTATATGCACGTGCTGTCATAAAAAATGCAAAAATACCAAAGTTGAATCATGAACAGTAAAATTTTGTTATGCTGTACACGTGTTTCAGGGAGTTAACTCTCATCAGCAGCATTAGTATCAAATAATATGGAAAGTCAATTCATTTTTAATTTTAGACTCTAAAAGGACATAGATGTAGCAGATACAATTATCAATGAAGGGATATGGAGTAAATGCAAATGAGACAAAGTCTCTACAAATACATGGTAAATAAGCAATGGAACAACGCTTTTATTGTTGTTCTTCATCTTGAAGTCGCCATGAGGCCTTCAACAATGAGCTTTACTCATACCTCATAGCAAGTTTAAGCCGGCCCCTAGCACCGGTTTGAGCGGAATTCATTGCTAATTGTCGAGCAACGCTACATCCATGCTTTTTTATCCTAATGATCCATGGATGCGGGATCGTCAACAAACTTAAAGTTAACTGGCGAAGTGTTCTTACAATCGCTGTCATCCACTGCCCGACAAAAAGACGACAGAAGACGATCACAACATTTAAACAACCACAGGGCACTCATCGAGTCAATTGTAAGAAAACTTGGCAAAATAAAATTATGAGATCAGGTGG
Source organism: Modiolus philippinarum (assembly GCA_002080025.1). Classification (NCBI taxonomy): domain Eukaryota; kingdom Metazoa; phylum Mollusca; class Bivalvia; order Mytilida; family Modiolidae; genus Modiolus; species Modiolus philippinarum. The sequence continues at coordinate 2,705 of MJUU01011767.1, forward strand.
TCAGAATTACAATTTCAGATTACAAAAAATAAAAAGGCCAAAACATGAAAGTGTGATAGCATATCCATATGAGAGATTCTCTCAAGAACAAGTACACCATAACTGAAATGTATAAAGAGCATACATCTCTTAGCATCTTTTTTCATACTCAAAACTATATCATAAGTTTCACCACAATTGTGGAGTCTTTGTACTTATGTATAACACAAGGATGCAAAATAATTTCTGTAATTGTCGTCAAACAACGAAAACGAGAATTCGGTCGTTTCTAGGTAAAAAAAGTAACGTTTAAGGAGGTTTGCTCCTCGTGTTTTGGGATTTTTGTCAGATTTTCGGAATCCTCTGGTTTTATCCATCTTAACGCATTATAAATTTTTGCCCATTGACCCCCTTATTTTTCTCTAAAATTTCATTTTATACATCTTTGTGAGCGTTCTGTAAAAATGTCATTGAATTCTATTTATTCTGTCACATTCATTCATGGTCAGACCTTGTTAATATTAATCCTATGAAAAATCAGAGGAGTTCGGTTTCCCGCCAATTTTTCAATCACTTAAATCTTAAACCTATCAATTTTTTCCACTTAAAGTGTTTCTTTTTTGATTTTCTAACAAAAAATCATGATTATTTGAAATCCTATTTATTTTCAAATGGAAGAGCGAACCCCTTTAAAGGATTTTGACGTTCATTTTGAAAGTCTTTACTGTTTATGTTGAGGATCAAAGTATGACAAATTGAGTGAGACCTGGAATCCCTTTAAGATGGACCAATCTTACCAATGTTTGGTCTTGGCTTTTATTCTGAAATAGAAATAAAAACAAATAAAGTTTTTAAATTTTTCTTTTTTTCAGTTGAATAAATTAACACCCTGTCGTCACAGTTTGAACAGACCATAATTTAAAAGCTCTACAATTTTGGAAAATATTATGACTGTAATTATTAAATACGACAGTGTATACTTCTATCACAAACGGGTAATAAGTGTAAGGGTGTACTGATCGATTAAAATAGTAATTATAGACAATGTTAAAAACGGGGTACTTGTGACTCTATGTCCATTTACTCTATAAGTCAATTGTTTGATAAGTTAACATTAGACTATAAGGAAAATATTCTCTTGATACTGTTTTCAATCATCCAGTTGTGAGATACTTAAACATGAACAGTAAAATTTCGTTATACTGTACACATGTTCCAAGGAGTAAACCTCTCATAAACAGCATTAGAATCAAATAATATGGAAAGCCATAATCCGAACGTAGACAAAAAAGAAGTCCTCATTACCAAAAAATATATCGAAATAAAAGTACCAAGGACATCCGCCGAATGCCATGTACGGAATGAAGCCTCAGTATTTTAGGGGTTTGAATTTTGATAAATCATTATGTCGGATACAAATAATATTATATCGATACACAGTGTCCTCTTTAAACCATTTAGCCTTCCATTTGAACGACTGGTGTTGCAATCAAATTTAATTTCTTAATTCGCCACAACGAAGGAAAATATGACATGGAAATTGGACATAGACAGTCCCTACGATATCTGTTGATGTCGCATGAATAATATGTTTTATGTTCTAATTCGTGTTTCTCAACCGAACATGAATTATTTATAAACTAAAACATCATCACGCTATCAATAAGACATAAACACCATTTATTATGGGATCAGCTCGCCGGACCTGCAGCTAACAATTTATGAAATACAGCGATGGAAACGTTCAACATTCCCAAAATAGCGCTCATCGTGTGAATCGTGTGCATTCATCGTGTAGATCGTTTGCGTGCATCGTGTAAATCGTGTGCGCTCATCGTGTATCGTGTATCGTGTAACGTGTAACGTTCATTGCGTGTATCGTGTAGCGTGCGTTTACTCGTTTCATTTAAATTCCGCATTTTATAGATAGGTTTACCAGTTTTTTTTTTGCAAAACACCGTTGTTGTTTATTTATTTTTTTGCAACTCGAAATATACCTTTTTTACAGCCGCCGATTTTACACGAAGAAAATAAAAATATTATCAGATTAAGTATCACGTCTGGCGATTTTTTTTGTCACATAAACATTTATTATTTAGGAACGCAAACCTTTATTTAATCACCTTCACTTAATGCTATATCAACCTGTTCAATATAGTAGACTGACAATAAAAATCTAATCAGATTAACCAGAGACATATAATTATATTATATGTCTCTGGATTAACTTATTAAATAGAACAGGGACTATAATGTATGGTCCCTGAATAGAACAATAATATAAAATAGAGGAAAATTTCCCTATCTTTTATCAAGGACGTATAATGAGTTTATAAGTCCTTGCTTTTATACTTATTGTTAAATTCTATCAAGTTTTAGTATTGCGGACACCGGTATAATATAAAATAGAGAAAAGTGCCCTATCTTTTATATTTAAGGTTAAATTCTATCAAGTTATAATATTGCAGATACCCGTATAATATTAAATAGAGAAAAAGGTCACCATCTTTTATATTAATGGTTAACTTCTATCAAGTTTAGTATTGCGGACACCGGTATAATATTAAATAGAGAAAAAGTGCCCTATCTTTTATATTTATGGTTAAATTCTATCAAGTTATAGTATTGCGGACATCGGTATAATATAAAATAGAGAAAAAGTGCCCTTTCTTTTATATTTATGGTTAAATTCTATCAAGTTGTAGTATTGCAGACACCGGTATAATATAAAGTAGAGAAAAAGTGCCCTATCTTTTATATTTATGGTTAAATTCTATCAAGTTATAGTATTGAGGACTTCGGTATGATATAAAATGGTGAAAAAGTGCCCTATCTATTATATTAATGGTTAAATTCTATCAAGTTTAATATTGCGGACACTGGTATATTATAAAATAGAAAAAAAGTGCCCTTTCTTTTATATTTATGGTTAAATTCTATCAAGTTTTGGTATTGTGGACACGGGTTTCATATAAAATAGAGAAAAAGTGCCCTATCTTTTATAATTATGGTTTAATTCTATCAAGTTTTAGTATTGCGGACACCGCTATTATATAAAACAGAAAAAAGGGCCCTTTCTTTTATATTTATGGTTACATTCTATCAAGTTATAGTACTGCGGACACCGATATAATATAAAATAGCGAAAAAGTGCCCTATCTTTTATATTTATGGTTAAATTCTATCAAGTTATAGTATTGCAGACACTGGTATAATATGAAATAGAGAAAAAGTGCCCTATCTTTTATATTTATGGTTAAATTCTATCAAGTAATAGTATTGCAGATACCCGTATAATATAAAATAGAGAAAAAGTGCCCTATCTTTTATATTTATGGCTAAATTCTATCAAGTTATATTATTGTGGACACCGATATAATATAAAATAGAGAAAAAGTGCCCTATCTTTTATACCTATGGTTAAATTCTATCATGTTTTAATATTGCAGACACCGGTATAATATAAAATAGAGAAAAAGTACCCTATCTTTTATATTTATTGTTAAATTCTATCAAGTTACAGTATTGCGGACACTGGAATAATATAAAATAGAGAAGAAGTTCCCTATCTTTTATATTTATGGTTAAATTCTATCAAATTTTTGTTTGCAGACACCAGTATAAAATGAAATAGAGAATAAGTGCCCTATCTTTTTTATTAATGGTTAAATTCTATCAAGTTTAATATTGCGGACACCGGTTTAAAATGAAATAGAGAAAAAGTTCCCTTTCTTTTATATTTATGGTTAAATTCTATCAAGTTTAAGTATTGCGGACACCGGTATAATATAAAATAGAGAAAAATAGCCCTATCTTTTATATTGATGGTTAAATTCTATCAAGTTATAGTATTGCGGACACTGGTATAATATGAAATAGAGAAAAAAGTGCCCTATCTTTTATATTTATGGTTAAATTCTATCAAGTTATAGTATTGCGGACACTGGTATCATATAAAATAGCGAAAAAGTGCCCTTTCTTTTATATTTATGGTTAAATTTTATCAAGTTTTAGTATTGCGGACACTGGTTTAATATAAAACAGAAAAAAGGTGCCCTGTCATTTATATTTATGGTTAAATTCTATCAAGTTATAGTATTGCAGACACCGGTATAATATAAAATAGAGAAAAAGTGCCCTATCTTTTATATTTATGGTTAAATTCTATCAAGTTATAGTATAGCAGACACCGGTATAATATGAAATAGAGAAAAAGTGCCATATCTTTTATATTTATGGTTAAATTCTATCAAGTTATAGTATTGCAGATACTCGTATAATATAAAATAGAGCAAAAGTGCCCTATTTTTTTTATATTTATGGTTAAATTCTAGCAAGTTTTAGTATTGAAGACAACGGTATAATATGAAATAGAGAAAAAGTGCCCTATCTTTTATATTTATGGTTAAATTCTATCAAGTTATAGTATTGCAGACACCAGTATAATATGAAATAGAGAAAAAGTGACCTATCTTTTATATTTATGGTTAAATTCTATCAAGTTTTAGTATTGCGGACACTGGTATAAAATGATAGAGAATAAGTGCCATATCTTTTATAGTTATTGTTAAATTGTATCAAGTTATAATATTGCGGATACCGTTGTATAATAGACAATAGAGAAAAAGTGTCCTATCTTTTATATTTATGGTTAAATTCTATCAAGATATTGTATTGCAGACACCGGTATAATATGAATAAGGGAAAAAGTGCCCTTTCTTTTATATTGATGGTTAAATTATTTCAAGGTTTAGTATTGCGGACACCAGTATAATATTAAATAGAGAAAAAATGCCCTATCTTTTATATTCATGGTTAAATTCTATCAAGTTATAGTATTTCATACACCGGTATAATATGAAATAGAGAAAAGTGCCCTATCTTTTATATTTATTGTTAAATTCTATCAAGTTATAGTATTGCGGACACCGTTATAATATAAAATAGAGAAAAAGTGCCCTATTTTTTATATTTATTGTTAAATTCTAGCAAGTTTTAGTATGCCAGCGAAGCTGGCACTTATGGTTAGAATGTCATCCAAAGATATATATTGGTGCCTTCGATCTTTTTTCTGCCTGTCACGTGACCTTTTTTGTCCGACCAAAAGATCACATGACAAAATCAACTTCATTCATTTGCTAATTTCATTTCCCAACATAACGAGAGTCAGATTGCTTAAACATTTTTTTGCAAAACTGTCATTTTTCCTCTTTTTGTCACCCAGTCAACTCGAAAATTATTGTCAAAAAATTCCCCGATTACTTAAATCATATGTCTCGTGTTTCAACGGACTTCAACGCCAAAAAATTCCCTTCTGGTATCCTTGCCATTTCACGAGGTTACCATAACGACAATCCGCTCAGTCGGAAACTAGTTCGTGCTGCCATGGTGACATTGACGATGAACCGTGACATTTCCGTTCAGCAGTTTAGAAGTTTTTTTTCACAGGCATATGTTTCATTGAAAATGTCAGTCCCTCCCACTCTTCTTCCAAGAGAGGGAGGGGCTGACATTTTTCATGAAACAAGCGCCTGTAGTTTCAAGCCATAAGCTTCTTCTATAACTTTCAACTTTGACTTCTTTTGACTTGTCAGTTTTTCATGACCCGGCAAAATTACGTTTGTTGTTATGAGAAATGCCTTCTTGAACCACGGAAATCAATTTTAAGAAGTCAACAAAAAGAAGCAAAATGGTCTTTTTGGCACTTTACTCTCCGTAACAGACTGCAGTCCGCAGTCACTCGGCCGAAAAAAGATTCAATGTAGGTGAGGGTGCCGAGGACACTCCAAGCCTCTCACAGTGAAATTCAATACCTCAAATGAATTTAAATAAAATGAAAATGATATTACGAATGAGATAATGTCTTACCTTGAAGTCAATGCAGATAAAATAATATCTCCTAATTCCCTCAATCATTGTTATTTGAACACTGGCCTTTTGTGATGCTGTCATATTTTGACTGAAAACTTTCAAAATGAAATGGCATATGCTTTTAAACAACAAAATGCTCAAGTAATTCTGAAAATTGGCAATCCTCAAATGAAGACAACTTGGCGACTGCTACACGCTACACAGGAAATGTAATGATTCAGTTCAAGGACCGACAACTACGTAGATCAGAGTTGAGATTGCAATGCGCTTGGCCTTCATTTACTTTAGGGGATCCACTACTTAGGGCGGTGATTTCTTTGCATTCACATTAATACAGAAAGCTTTGGTTGGGGACCAATCATTTAACCTGAAAAGGGGGGGGGGGGTATGATTTTTTTTTCTTGACAGAAAATTTTTTTCGCGCGATATTTTTTTTCATGTGTACCAACAATTTTTTTTCAAAATTAATATTACTTTTTTGGGCAGAAAGCCTCCTTCAGAATTTTTTTTTCATCATTTTGACAGCCAAAATGTTTTTTTCTCAAAAAATCAGCTCCAAGATGTTTTTTTCTTTTTTTATTAACCATAGCCCCCCACCCCTTGAAGTTAAATGGTTGGTCCCTTAAGGTAAAGATCATGGATTAGGGTTAAAGTTAGGAATAGGACTTGAGTAAGGGCCGTTCACACTACAAAAGTTAATCTGGATTAACTCAGGTAAAAACTGCTTAAACCACATAACGTTCACACTGCAAAAGTTAATCAGGATTAACTTAATCCACAATGTTACGTGTACTTTAACTAAAAACCGGTTAATGTGAACGTAGCGTTCTGGATAAACTTAATTCGGATTAAATTAATCCAGATTAACTTAATCCGGATTAACTCCAGTGTGAACAGGCCCTTAGTGTCCTGTGGTTAGTGTTTAGGTTAAGGATATGGTAGGCCTATCTAGGACAGGGTCCCCTAAACTGAGTAAACTTAGGCCATGTGGTATAGCATGATTTATATGATGGGGATTTGAATCATGAATTATAATATGCTAAGGCTGAATATGAATTGTATATAGGCTTAATTATAAATTGTAGAGTTGAGCTGTCAAGTATTGCACATAAGACGTAGCACTTATTTTTCAAATTTACTCAAATTCCCTTTGATTTTTATTTGTTTCCTTTGATCATTGAAAATGTTGACAAACCTTACGTATGGAATTTTTCAAAACTTGAAAGGTATTCAAGTTGAGAAAGCTTTGAGACGGTTTGATACTATTCACACCAAAAAGATAATTCGGTTTGGGATGGATATAACCCTTTAAAGTTTCGAAATAAATGATGATTAATCGTTTTCTATAAATCAATTGCCTGGTCGTAGGCTGGTACGTTCGTTTGCCCGGTAACCTTTTGACTCGATTGGTAAATGAAAAAATTGTCTCATGAATAAAATGTTTTCAATATTTAAACAGTACAGAATATTCGTAAAAGCAGAAATGTTATCTACCTTGACCTACCTTAGGTGAAATCAATTCTTTCTTTGCAGCAACCATTTTTAAATGAACAAGTTTCTGTTTTTTTTTTAATTCATCTCTGGTCTTTTATTAAAGGAGCTTGACAAGTAATAGCAGTCCGTAGATTATATGATAATGATTATTAAATACATGTAAGTTTTCAAATAAAGAATAATTCTTTACATGCATAACCTATAGAGAACATATGGTGACAATAGGAAAACTACCAATGATAACAATATTTCTCAAGGAACAGCCTTTCAAGCATCTATTTGCAACGAGTATTATACTCTGCATCACATTACCTACTTGATCTGGAAGTATGTTTGAAGGAATATATATTGTTTCCATAACGAGAACTAGTTGATTATGAAATTTCTTACATCGAGTTAAATAAATTTTGCAAATGTTTGAAAGCGAGGCTTGCCGAGCTTTTAAAAATTTGAAAATTTATTTAACGAGATGAGAGAAATTTCATGATTAACTTGTTTAATTTGTGGAAACTGTTTCTCTAATGACTGGATGAAAAACACCGAGGATTGTATTCCGAATAACTTTGGCGGAAAATGTCACGAATTTTGTTCTCTACTCTAGAGAGGAGAACAAATGTTTCCACACCGTTCAGGAAATGTGAAAACTGGATAGAAATTAGAGAAACATGCATTCAAATCCCTAAGTTGCAGGAGCCTATGCCAGTAAAGGCTTAATACTCTATATTATTAACCAAATATTGGCGCTTCATGTATCACTTACCCACAGAAACAGCCTACGCAGCTATAGCCGATACATTACGTCGCAGCTAAACTAATCCACATTTAGTTATAGTGTCGCTAGAGACATTTTACGACCCTTACCATGATAGATCGGCTACAATGCCTAAATGTCAAATTGCACAGTAGGACCCTTAAGTAAAGCAAGACTCGAGGCTTGAATACTGTGACAGACAATACACAAGCAATGAGAGAAATGGAGGACTGACGAGTTATTGAATTAAAAGGTTAAAAACACGGGAATTCAAGATGTAACATAAATGAAGACAATATAACACAGACAACACAAATAAACAAAAATAAACAAAATCATTGCAAAACTGAATCATTCTGAGCAGTGTAAATCCTCCAAATCACCAGACCCTCCTGGAAAACATGAAATATTCATCAATGGCATTCATTGTCAGCCGACCAAATTAAAAGTGTGGTTTTGTCATTGTCTTTGCTTGGCAATACGGTAAGAAAACTTGATCTTATTGTAATGATCCATTAGTGCATCCAGAGGGGGGTTCCGCGGGTATGACCTGTCTAATCATGGTAAAGATCGTAAAACGCCTGGTTTAACACAGAGACATTTCATTCTTATATGCATGTAAGGCTAATTTTGATTGGATAGCGTCAAAATTTTCAGGGGCTAAAATCCACGGTTTACCGTCGGAACCAATAGCAACGTTTCTTAACGAAAACCAAATCTACGATTCCCACCTTCAGATCCTAAAATACAGTAGGGTTATTTCTATATTACATTTAATTATGTTCAACATAACATATTTTGAGACGGTATTTTCATCCTGTTGCCAAAATCGTAGTCCAAATTGGAGGAAGTACTTAGACAAACGCGAACGAGCTGTGATGTAAGACGCTGCTTACTGCTCAAAATCAAACGTCCCGAGTAATCTATGCATAGTAGTAAAGCTGGGTAAAAGTCTGGAATTTCTTCGCTGGCATTCAAGGCTGTGCCTTCCTCATATTATTGCAGACACCAGTATAATATGAAATAGAGAAAAAGTGACCTATCTTTTATATTTATGGTTAAATTCTATCAAGCTATAGTATTGCAGACACCAGTATAATATGAAATCAGGGACTATACATTACAGAGATATGTCAAATCGATAAAATCTAAATAAACCTGGACATACGTACGGAGCTAGTAGTAAATTAAAAGTCGCGTAGTTTCGTATTTTAATAAGTTGAATTAAACCGAAAGCATGATTTAATTGTTTTACATTTTTGCACGTCATTTTTTAAAAATTAAACAAACGAAGAAGAAATGAAAATCCAGAAATATTGTATCAAAACACAAGCCAAACTTCCGTAACAGACTTCAACCCATCATCAAAGAAAATATTGCCATCGGTCTTCAAGCTCTGAACAAATGCCTAAAATGACTACTAATCTTACTAAAATGCATCAGATACATAGTAGGGACATTGAATTTAACAAAAAATGTTAAATGGATGCTATAGGACCAACAAAAAATGAGTGATGCAATGTACGGATGATGCGTGTGGCACGAACGTATGTCAACACACTCGAAATAAACACTTACTTCAAGCCCTGAAAATGTCTATAAAATTACAAATCTGATTTTTAAAAGGCAACAGGTACACAGTAGGGACATTAAATTAAAGAACAAAATGTAAAATAGATTCTATAGGACCAATAAAAAATTAGTGATGTGATGCAAGGGTGATGCATATGGCATGATTGTTGTCAACACATTTGAAATAAACACAAACTTCAAGCCCTGTAAAAGATGCCTAAAATATTAACAATCCCATAAAAAAAGCAACAGGTACACAGTAGGGTCTTTGATTTTTAGAAAATATGTTAAATTAATGCTTTATGACCAGGCAAAATTAAGTAATGAAAGGTACAAGCAATTCATGTAGAACGGGTTTTGCAACAAAACGATCCTGATATGAAAAACACCTCAGTTTTGAAACAATTATACCCGTATATTGCCATTTACACGCTCAAAATCGAATTATTTACAACTCTTAGTTTAAGTGCTATGTTTTAGAAACTATGGTTTACTTTATAGCTGTTTTTATATTCCAAAAATCACCGAAATCGTAATTCGAAATTGAACCCACGCTATCTCGATGGCGCCAATAATTACCGGTCCGGACACGGATACGAATTAATTCAGGACCGTTCGAGTTCAATGTGACAATTTACATAGACGTAACTAGAAGTGTCTTATCCCTGTAATGTATAGTCCCTGATGAAATAGAGAAAAAGTGACCTATCTTTTATATTTATGGTTAAATTCTATCAAGTTTAAGTATTGCGGACACTGGTATAAAATGAAATAGAGAATAAGTGCCATATCTTTTATAGTTATTGTTAAATTGCATCAAGTTATAATATTGCGGATACCGATGTATAATATACAATAGAGAAAAAGTGCCCTATCTTTTATATTTATGGTTAAATTCTATCAAGTTATAGTATTGCAGACACCGGTATAATATGAATAAGGGAAAAAGTGCCCTTTCTTTTATATTGATGCTTAAATTGTATCAAGGTTTAGTATTGCGGACACCAGTATAATATTAAATAGAGAAAAAATGCCTTTTCTTTTATATTTATTGTTGAATTCTATCAAGTGTTCGAATGGCGGACACCAGTATAATATAAAACAGAGAAAAATGAGCCCTTTCTTTTATTTTTATGGTTACGTTATAGCAAGTTTTAGTATTGTTGACACGGGTATAAAATAAAATAGAGGAAATGTGCCCTTTCTCATATATTTATGTTGAAATTATAAGAAAATTTTAGTATGTGTAAATCTAATTTAAAAGTAATGTATCTTTTCTCAGGTTCATTACTACGGTATATAGGAGTTTCCGCCGTGACGTCACGAGCTTGAAAAATTACCTTTGGTTGGCAAGAAATCGTAGTCACTGATTAGGGTCATAAAAATGTCATTTTCAATTAACTGGTGAGAATTTGATATTTAAGATAAATGGATAATTCTTTTTTATCTCAATTATGGAATGGTTACACTTTTACAGGATGTAAAAAAATTCATCTTTTATAGCGTATTTTGTAAACCATATAATTTTTTGAAACTTTCATATTTTTTGAAATTCACATGAAAAAATATTTGTCTATTTTTATTAAAAAGTAAATCGGTAGAAAAATATGAATATCTCAATGTTTAACATGCATTTTACAGATCCAAAATCGTGCATATTATTAAAAAGTTATCAAAGATTAAAAATTCTATCCCAATGCTATATAGTGACAATTCTTCGGCTTTGCCAACCAAAAATGCTAATTTGCATATGTAAATTAGATTTTGTGACGTCACTAATTGGATTCGCGGAAATTCCTATATCAGGACTTTTTTATTTGACGTAAATTATTTTTTGATTAAACATTGTTTATTTAATTTATTTATTTTTCTGACAAAATTACAACATTTTAAGCTTTGCCGACCCTACTCCGATATTGTTACGGCAAAAGCGGAGACAGTTCCCGGGAGAAAGTTTGTAAAATGCTAATTTCATATGGAAAACCGACTACTAGTATTTTCCTTTGTCAAAATTAACATTGGTTTTATCTTTATGTATCACATTGTAAATTACCATTATATATATTTATGCTGTGAAATTTAGAATATCTCGACTTTTATTGCACGCTGACATTTTTCATTTCGAGTTCGTTTCATGAAAATATATAAGATTTTTTAACCGACACGGTGCACGTTACACGGTACACTGTACACGATACAGACCTATCTGTATATCAGACTATCAAAATATTTAATAGTGTCAAAAATCGGGACTCTGGGAAAAAACGTTCAATTTAGTATTAATCTATATAATTCTAGCTCATCTATTCTGGTAAATGGAAAAAAGTACAATTTCATTTATAGATGACTATTTTACACCTATTATGAAATTATTACAAGAGCAAAACAACGATATCTTAATAGCAAATGACTCAGTTAAAGGCATTATCCAAAACACCTGTCTCCTACATTTATCAACAGATACATCAACATCTTCTACATTTATGTCTGACAAAGTAACATCTTCTAAAAAAGCCATTATGAGTAATGAATTGCTTGATTCTCAAATTCCTAATTCTGTTGGACCAATAATTCATCTGACCAAACAACTGCATTTACTTGTCCTATATGTAACGAAGAAGCTCAAGGTTCAACAATTCAGTGTGACACTTGTTCGGAATGGTTACACTATCATTGTGCAAATCTTACCTCGAAACAAGTAGACAAAATTCCATCAAATGTCCAATATAACTGTCCTTTATGCTGCAACGATCTATTAAGGGAGTACGAGCCTCAGATTTCAGAAGCATTCTATATCCTCGGGTTTTATCCATTCAAACAGTGCTAAAAATTTTTGCACATGGATCACATTTTCTTGGTCATAAGTCACTTTAAAATACATAAAATAGACTGTGTATAAAATTGAATCAACTTCCAATTATAATTACATATATTTGAAGGCCTATAAACATCTTATGCAAATTGAATGAAAACTCTAGAGAGATCTGTTTCCCGCCAAAATTTTGACGTCTTATATTTCAAAAATTCCTACATGGATTTTCAAATTTTTTTGCTCAAGTTGTTCCATAAGTAGTGCTTTTCAAAACAAAAGGTCAGAATTTTAATTGTAATTACAAAATTTCTGAGACTCGTACTCCCTTAAACATTGGTAGTGAGTCACCACGAAGATTTGATGTTCCGGTTTTATCTCAATCACAATCATCTCCCATTCAGTTACCAAGCTCAACCAAATCTGTTAATGACTTTCATACAGCAGATGTTATTTCAAACTGTTCTTCAGGAATTGTGACTCAAACACAAACCATAGAATCTATAAGTGCTCATAAATACTCTAATCAACACTTTACGTTGCCCAAAACTGTCTGGACTGATACTCTTCATTCATGTACTTCAGTAGCACATCATCAGGTTCAGCCTACTTCATGCTTTGATACTCTTACAACTACAACGTGCTCTACAATACCGTCTTCAATACAGTTTTCTAAATGTGAATCTAGTCGTACACAAATCAACGTATCAGCAAACTCATCAAACTCAACAACAACAAGAAAATCATCTACTAAAACTAATCAAAATCAAGAGATTGCCAACTTGAAGAAATATATTTCCTAACTCGAGCAAAAAATTACAGACCAGGAGCAATCCAATTATATTTATGATCTTACAAGACCGTCTAACCACTTAAGTCAAAATTCTAGACATCATGACAATTGTGTTCAACAAAATGGTGAGAACTCAGTTGGTTTTAATAGTAAACTGGATATAATTGAAAAAAGGCTTCAACTTCTTTCAGAACAACAATTACACTCCAATATTTCCATAATTAACTCGAAAATTGATAGTCTACAACATTTAGTTCAATCTCCACAATCTATGCTTCAGTCGTATATTAGACCACCTATGTATCATCATCAAAATATACATGTTCCAATAGTTTATCACGTGTTACAACAAGTTCATCCTCAGAGACCTTGATTGCATTTTACTTCAATACATACGCCACTACAACCTCATAGTACTTATCCTTCAAATCACCATGCAAGCACTCAACACTCTACCATGTCTGCTATATCTAATCAATCTGTGAAACAGTCTTATCGCAAAAATGTGCCAGAGGATAACTCTCGTCAATTTCTAGGAAATAAAAGCTATTTTAAAAGAGATTCTAGTCCTGATTTAAGGGGGTAGACCTGGGCAAGCCTAAAATTTACCACTCGTTTAATTTTCTTAATATTTTCAGTATTAAAAGTACATATGTTCATGTCGACTTTCAGCAATTTCAACAATTTTCACCGTCCCGTTTTATGTCAAATGGTCATCAAAGATACCCTGTTTCCTGATATTATTTGGTCTGTTCATGACTTGATTGTGGTGTATAAAATTGGCTCTAATTTAATTTGTATTTGATTTAAGATTATTTCAAATGCAAATTTCTGTAGTTTACACATGTGTGAAAGTAAGCATAAATAATGATAGTAAATTTAAGTATTTTGAACTGAAATACATATGTTTTCTGAATAGAATAGGCTGAAATTTTTACTCTATTTTGATCACTATTAAACTTGTCTTGTAAAAAATTCTGTCGTTTAAATTTCACCAAAAACTGCGAATAGAAAGAAAACTAGTATATGCAAGATATATTAAAATTTTAGAAAATTCTACCTTCCCAGTTTTTCGAAATTTAGAATAAAGTGGGCAAAAATCAATAAAATTGCTGAATCTGTGCTATAAATTATCTCCCTTGGAAGAAATCCAACTTTTACATATTTTCATTATCTTTGGACAGCATTGCAAAAATGTAGAGTAAGATGCATTCATTATAGATAACTGGATGATGGTTATTTGTTTTTATGACAAAATTAATATTTATTAGCTGTGTGGAAAAAAAAATTTACAATTTTGAATTTTTGATAATACCTATTGTAATGATTATATTTGTTTGTGTAAGTAATAAAAAAGTGAAAAACAGAGTTATCTCCTCCTACCCCAGGTCTACCCCCTTAAAATCTTTCAATCAGCACAGGACTCTAGAAACTCAACAAGAATCAGTTCATACAAATACTGTTCCAAAATCAACGTCTTCGTTAAGACAATGCATCAACACTCCACAAGAACAATTATTACCCGGCTCAGCTACAAATGTTCAAGTTAATTTATCTTCTCCACATCTGAGTCCTACATCAACTGATTCATTAGTAGAACAGTCATCGAATCTAAACACCATGATCCTATGTCTTCCTGTAACATAAATCAAACAAACCGGAGCACTATCAATCATATCAAACAGATGTATCCTTTTCTCGAACAAAGGCCTCTGCATCAAAGTGCTCGGACGGAAAATATAGACAGGGAAAAAAGGACCAATTAGCAATATTGTCATTCAATATAGAAGGTATTCGTGGTAATGCACCATACCTACATTCCATTTTAGCTGAGTTTGATGTTGTTTGTATTCAAGAACACTGGTTATTGGATTATGAGAAACACACAGTTTCTGCTTTTTTTTTACACAAATTCAATTTTTCAATTCGTTCATGTGATTCTGAGTTCAGAAAGCCCACTACGTTAGATCTCCTGGCTATGCAGGTGTTTTGATAGCATGGAAGTCTCAATATGATAACGCCGTTAAGATTTTGGAAGATGGAAATTGTAGAATAATTGCAATTGAAATTTCTTCTAAAACAAAGCCTCTCTGTCTTATTAACTGTTATATGCCAACTAACGGATATAAAAGTACTAAGGAAGATTATCAGGAATGTATTGATATTTTAGACTTTATGATCTCAAAATACAAATCTTCTCACAACATAATCATATGCGGGGATATGAATTCAACCTTGTGTAATGAATGAAACAACGACTCAGATAAACAACTTCGTAAATTTGTACATAACAACAATCTTAGTACATTCCACAGTTTATCAAACATTCCAACTTAAATTAATGGTAAAGGCAAATCTCAAATTGACTATTTTCTCATAGAAGACTGTTATGGAATGAAGCAGATCTTGATGCATGGCAACAATGTATAAAACTACCTGCTCCTGTTTTTGAATTCTCCTGACGGAATCACAGATTTTGTATCTCAATTGCAAGATAACATACTAGAATCTGCAAAAATTCATGTTCCTACAAAGCAAATTCGTCTCAAAGGTCCAAAATGGAAAGCCAGAATTATTTAAGTCTGGAAAATTACTTCATAAAACTTGGCTTGCTGCAGGAAGTCCAGATATAGACCACCCACTCTCTATTCAACGTAACATCATTAAAAAACAAATTAGATCTTTACAACGTCAAGAAATATGTAAAGACAGAGAGCTTTTCTACAACCAGTTAAATTCTAACTACAAATCAGTAATTTTCTATAAACTTGTCAAAAAATCCATATCTGGTGCAAAATCTTCATATTGTATAATCAAGGATAAAGGTGAAATAGTTTTAGACATTACAAGTCAGTGCAATGGTTTTGCTTCATTCTATGAAGATTTAGCTATGCCCTCTAACGGTGTGCATTTTGATTGTGATTATTCTGATAGAGTATCCTCTGATATTGATTTAATTCGTCAATACATGCGTGATTCTCAATTTTCTGTAGATGAAATCAATGAAGAGGAAATATCAAAAGCAATAAAACATTTAAAATCTAACAAAGCTACTGATGAGTTTGGTCTCACTTCAGAACATTTGAAATATGCAATGCCAGTTCTTGTATCATCCCTTCAAGTGCTTGTCAATGCGAACATTCATCATTCTTTTATACCAAATCAATTTAGAAGTGGAATTATTCACCCTATTTTGAAACGTGGCAAAGATAACTCTTTATACCAGAATTATCGTGGCATTACTGTTTCACCTGTTTTAGCCAAAATTTTGGAAATAGTCATCCTTAATCGTATTGAGCAAAATTTACCACTTAACCAGTCTGATTTACAATACGGCTTTACAGCTGGATTATCACCCATTATGGCAGCTCTTATTATCTCCGAGGTTATAAACGAAAATTTAGAAAATAATACATCATTATATATTGCTCTTTTGGATTCTCAAAGAGCATTTGACTCTTTAAAAAGAAAATTATTTCTGAATGATATCAATCACAAATATTGGACCTCATTGATAATTGGTACAACAGTTTATCTTCAAAAGTTAAATGGAATGATGAAATAAGTGACAGTTTTCCTATCTTTCAAGGTGTGCGACAGGGTGGTATTCTCTCATCTGGTTTGTATAAAACCTATATAAATGATCTGTTACTTGCTAAGCAGAAACTTCAACTTGGTTGTTCTATTGGAACATCCTACGTTGGATGTCCTACTGTTGCAGATGATGTACCTTTACTTGCCAACTCAAGTGAGGAACTTCAGGTTATGCTCGATCTCGCTTACAATTATTCAATTAGAGAAAAATATATTATCCATCCACAAAAAAGTATGGTAATCCCGAAATTGACATCTAGATCGAAGGAAACTAACTCCACTTGGCAACTCGGTAGTAATGATATACAGATAGGTGACAGAGGAATCCACCTTGGTATAATTAGAGCAATAAAAAACGATATTTCAATTAACATAAATGAACGTATTTCCTGTGCTAGAAAAACATTATATAGTCTAACAGGAAATGGTTTGCATGGTACAAATGCCTTGCCACCTACCAAATGTCTGTCAATGCACATTACTTATGTTTTACCTCGTCTTCTTTATGGTCTTGAGGTTTTTGTTTTGAGACAGTGTGATATCCGCCTTTTGGAAAATTTTCGTATTCGCATGCTTCGTTCAATCCAAGCTCCTCCTACAAGATCAGCTAAATGTATAACTCATCTTTTACTTGGAAGTCGACCAATTCAAGCTGAGTTACATTTACGTAAACTATCACTACTAGGTAGTATCCTATGAAATCAAAACCCTACCTTAAAGAATATTATGTTCAGACAAATTTATACTAAGATGAATTCGTCTAAAAGCTCGTTCATCCATATAAAGCAGTTATTGAACTTCTATCAGCTTCCTGACATTGAGAATTTAAATCAACTGTCCTTAACGAAAGACAAGTGGAAATCTATGATAAAGGAGGCTATTGATAGTCATTGGAACAAGAATCTTCAAATGGAGTGTCTTTCAAAAACCTCGCTATTCTACTGTTGTTTTCAAGTGTTAAAAATTAGCTCAATACACCCGATTTGGAGCAATATTAATATGAACAATAAAGATATAAGAAGAGCTACTATGAAGTGCAGAATGCTCATTGGAACATATATCTTACAAACCACTCAAAGTAAATTTAATGCAAACACAGTGGATCCAACGTGCCCGCTTTGCTATATAGAAAATGAAGATATTATTCATTTTTTAATAAAATGTAACGCTCTTTTAGATTACAGAAAGCATTCTTTTACTCAACTCAAACTACTTTTCACTGGTGCACTGCAATCATATTGGCATAACTATGTGGAATCTCCAGAACTGTTAGTTTGCTTAATTTTAGATGCTAGATCTTTGGTTGAGCAGTCTAAACTTCCAAATCAACCATCTTTATTGACTGACATTGAATCTATTACTAGGTTACAATTTACACTGTGGTAGGACTTATTTACTTAATTCTAGAAAGTAAGTAGTGAGTAGATCCATCCCCTTGTATATATATATTTTTAGAACATTTTGCTTTGCGCGTTTTATATTATCTATTTTAGATTTTAATATTTAAATTTAATTTTAACGTACGTTAAAATTGTGCTCCAACGTACTGGAGGATTATACAGACAAGAAGAAGAAGATACACGGTACACGATACACGATTGAGAACTTTCTGTATCATTCATCGTGCGAATCGTGTGCGCTCATTGTGTGAACCGTGTGCGTTCATCGTGTGAATCGTGTGCGTGTGGTAGGGAATGTTGAACGTTTCCATCGCTGTACAAAAATAACCTTCCTTTACGATCTGCACCGGCCGCTTCAACATGTATTAACTCTATCTACAACGACAAAAATACACATTATTAGAAGATGTTCTAAAAAATCAAGTTATAAAAAATATAGCGAAAATAGCAAGTTTTACATGATAAACACCCGGGGGTGAGTAGGTGGGTTAGCTGCACAGACGTTTGAGCGTCGAATGGCAAACGAGGGAAATATATTTCCGGTCACTAAAAAAAAATTCCGTGCGGAACGAAATGCAACTTTAACCTATAGGTTAAATGCCAGTGTTAACCTATACAAATATATATATATAGTATTTGAGTAAACAAACACACGTGTATACCTTAAATGCCAAAATCACGTGTTCTTCAATAACGTAAATGAATACATTTATCGGTAATTTATGCTTCTTGCCTTTGATGTGTACTGACCGATAAAGTTATTATGAACGTACTGGACCATATCAAAAATTTATTGGGTCAGTACCGAAGCAACGCGCATTAATCTGAATGTAAAGTTAAATCATGAATGAAAATTATTTGCGACAACAAACAGTAAACAATTTTGAAATTGATCGTAATTCAGACAGAAATACACGTTTCCCTATAACTTTTGATTTTATTTTATGAAAAATTCATACCTTGACACTGCAATAAAAACATCAGGCCATGAATCCAATTCGCTATGATGGTTTGCTTTCTTCCCATGAACTGTCGCCGAGTTTAAATGAAGACAAAGAGACGCCTACCCCGTTACTACAAACTCCTAAAATCATGAATTACGCAGGGTGTTTTCAGTGACAAGAAAGGCGAAATGCTCAAATGACGGTCTGTCTTTGACAAATTAATCTTCTCGGGTGATGTCCATTTGAAGCAATAATTACTTACTATGTTGCGGCATTGATTGTATGTTGTTTTATACCAGTTGAATGGGGCTATTTTCATCATTTGTTACACTATTTCCAACGAAATTAAAATGACAAAAATGGAATAGTGATATTGCAATTCTTCAAGGGGTGTATTTTATAGCATATTTAATTCAGGCTTTGAATTAGAGAACTATTTACTTAGATTAATGAATAAACGTCGTATTATGATAACTAAACTTCGCTGTTCAAATATAAAATTTCCAGTCGAAACTGGACGCTGGCAAAATACAGTTAGTGAAAAACCTCGCAATTTATGTTTTAAAGGGATTGGAGATGAATTTCACTATTTATTTATATGTCAACACGAAGCAATCAAAATAGAAAGGAACAAATATATTCCCCGTTACTATTATGAAATTCCACCCGAGACAAAATTGAAAGGTATGCTATCATTGTGCAACAAAAGGGTATTGGATTACGTATCAATATTTGTAAACAAAATTGAACATTTATTATAATGTTTATTAGAACCATTGCCCTTATAATATTTTGTTGTTTTAATTATATATTATTATATTAGGATGATATACAAATTTTATCATTGTTTCATTTATTGTATTATTAATAATTTTGTCCTAAAGAATTTTCTATATTGTTTATTAGATATATTACATGCATTGTTTACGTTACAGTGTATTCTGTCTGGAGTATATAAAAATCTTGAATCTTGAATCTTGTTCAAACCCAACGTACAGAAAAATGTGATGTCACACTACCTTGACGTCAACAAGTATTGTGCACAATACAGTTCACGCATGAATTATTCGCCAAAGAAAGAGTTCCCTTTATTTTTTTCAAAATTAACAACGAAACTGCAATATTTGGAAATTCCAGATAAACAGAATATAGGACTTTTTGTTTTTGATACGGACTTTATCACGGTAGGGTTTGACCATCGGGCTCACCTGATATACTACCGTGATAAAGTCCGTATCAAAAACAAAAAGTCCTATACTCTATATATATGTTCTAAAGTAAGTGAGAACCGAACCGTCAGTCTGAAAAGAACAATCCAAGGTCAATGGCAACGTCGGAAAAACGAAGAAACGAAGACATAACATGAGCACGGCACAGAAAAGAAAATGAAGACACGCACATATACAAAAATGAACAACACGGACCCAATAAAAACCATGGGTGAGATCAGGTGCACCGGTAGAAAAAGCATCTCCTGCTTCTTATAAGACACCCGCCGTGTTGAACATGTCAACTCCGGTAGTAAAATCAAACTTTAGTGGCAAAGAGAAAGATCTGTTGTCATCTGGGAAACAGATATCTCATAGCGGTCCACAAGATCGTGATGTCGACCGTAAAACTTCTGTAGTGATGACCTCAAGTTATAGGCAACATACCCTTGCTTAAGTTGCCTATTTGTAAGCAACCGAGCTCTATCAAGGTAGTGACTGTATTGACCACAGGCCCTTGAGTAGCGAATGAGTTGGGAGATGTAAACTCCGTATGCTGGTGCTTTTGGAATGTTGCTACAAAGAAAGGGGAAGTTGACTATTGGAAAATTGAAGTCATCGCGTTTGTCATATAGCCTAGTTTGTAGTGTACCTCTTTTGTCAATTTCAAGATGAAGGTCAAGGAACGAGGCTGATGTGGAAGTATCTGAGGTATCCTTAATTTCTAGCTCTAATTCGTTCCTCAACCGAACATTATTTATTTATGAACTAAAACATGATCACACTATCAATAAGACACAAACAACATAATATGGGATCAGCTCGCCGGACGTGAAGCTAACAATCGAAAGCAAAAACAAAGAAAGGGAACTAATTGGTAAAGTCTACAATATAAAAATAAACACGTTTATATACCTAATTGTTTAGACACTGACATTCTATTTGAAAGACTTTCTTTTACATAACCGTCTTTTGCATTGTCACTCTTCCGTCGTCCGTGTTTTTTGAAAAGTCTATCCTCCACTCCAGCGGTGGTAGCAGCTGTTTCACCCCGGATCTAAAACTATGTAAGCTGAATTTGGATTTTCCTTAATCAAGTTTTTGTAAAGCTGACAGTAAAATGTCTCTAGCTGTTGTATATGATAAATTACCACTCTTTCTAAGTTTATATGTTCTAGTTTTGGTACAGTAACTAATAGATCTATAATATATATTCAATACTACCTTCTGAAATATTTGCTAATGCTAAATATCTAGATAACATGGGAAAATGACAAATGAAATTATTTGTAGCTGAAATAACTTCGTCTTTACCCTCTCTATAAACATCTATTTTACTTTTTTCTATATATAAATTGATATGATCATCATAAAATTTTACATCAAAGCGCTTGAGATTGACTAATTCTGAAAGTCTTAAAAAACCAGAGTCACAAACAAGACTCATAGTGGCGAGTCTTAAATCCTTAAGATTAGAACTATCTTTACAGTAATTATTAACAATTTGTTTTAAAATATCGGATGTGATTGGTTCTTTCTTATTTATAGTGTGACCTACAGTTCTGATAGCCCATTCTCTGACACTTTTTATAAATTCGGATGTACAAGGATTAGATACTCCTGCGAGCTTGTGATACCAACTTATGCTGTGAAATGCTTCGTTTATAGTACTAGTTGATTTACGTAAATTAGAAAGATGTATCAGGTAAAGTGAAACGTGAAAATCGGTAGCTGGAAAAGAAGGAAGCTTATGATATACATACCAGAAATGCAGAAATAAAATTCACAGTAATTTCGGTATTTAGTTATTTGTTACCACTGGGTCGATGCCACTGCTGGTGGACTGTAAGTCATTGAGGGTATTCACCAGCCCAATAGTCAGTACTTCGGTGCTGACCCGAAAGCCGATTATATTTGGAAACTTACAATATCGAAAATTTTGTAAATTTTGTTGAAAACTAAGAAGTATCTCCTCATGCAAAGCTCTGTCCTTAGCTGATTTTGGCTTTCCTATTTAGATCATATTGGTTATTTGTTCTCTATCAGTTTTTACATATCTTTGAGTTTATGGTCTTCCAAACGTTTAGATTTTATCTGCACTGAAGAGACATAAGTTGTCGAAATGCGCATATGCAGAAATAAAATTCACAGTAACTTCGGTATTTAGTTATTTGCACCACTTTTCAAAGGCATATTTGTAGCACTTTCTAGTCGACTCATCTCTTGAATTTAAACACATCTCTTGCACCTTGTCCACCAACTCCAAAAGATCGTCAGACAAAATGGAAGATTCATTTCGAAAATTTTCCAATCTTTCAAACTGAAAAATAGCTGAAAAATGTATATACAATAAGATTAAAATCATATATCAAATCATTATGTACGCATAACACAATAATCAGCTATATCACTTTATTGCATAGACATATTTATTACTATATATAACGACCATGTCACTAAACCTGTTAGGGCCTTGTCACATTCATTAATATAAATATACACGGACCATGCGACTAAACATAATAGGACCTTGTCACATTCAATATCATATAACCGGCCATGCCACTTAACATGTTAAGGCCTTGTCACATTCTATATCATATAACCGACCATGCCACTAAGCATGTTAGGGCCTTGTCACATTCCATTCTATGACCCAGTACAATTAGGACCTTGCCATATTCAATAATGAATATACCAGCCATATACCACTAATCATAGCTAGGGCCTTGCCGTATGAAAATATTGATCATTGCCATATATATTACATCCATAATCTTCTTATGACCATGCCACTTGTTAAAAGGAACATATGAAATATAAATGCACGAAAAAAAATCCAAATACAGCTTCAAAACAAAGGTTCAAAAATACACCTCAACAAAAATTGAAAACATCGAATATATATATATTTATATCAACATGTAACACATCTAAATTGCGCGAAATCTGACCGCCAGTATTGGCGTAATAAAAGGCTCCTTCCCGAAAACCGAATTCCGATTTGAACCTTGAACAAAAATACCGCTAGTGTTCTTAAATTCTAAGACATCAACAACATAATTTCTGTAATGCAAGTACTCATCAAAGGTGTATGGCCAGTAAGGAGCAGACACCCATTTCGGCACAATAAGTGCACCTCTCGCTTTATAGTAAAGTAGATGTTTAATAGTTTTAAGGACTGAAAACACTGGGGGTTCAGGCAAAGTATTGTCTAATTTCGAGTTTTAAGAAAATGCATCTATAGCCTCTGAACCTGGATTCCAATGTAAAGAATTGTACCTTTCTTGTTTTTTCAAGCATAGCGAGTCATCAATCTTGAAATGTTCCCAATCACTGGTGACATAGATATGATTTTTCCTGTGACCTGAGCTAACCTATGAGCAGTAAACAAAGGAAAATCTGACAACAAACTGATGATTGATTCTAACAAATCGTGTATTCTTCTATCTTTGATCCGTGAAGAAAAAAATTGAAGAATCCAATATAATACTAAGCCACTCTATGGTTTGCACAGGTGTAAAAAATTAATTAAAAAACTTGCATCTGTTAAGGACTTTCTTACAAATGCAGACTCTTTAAGACATAAATCATAGTCTACACTCATCCCTAGACCGTCGTCTAAATACAGAACAATGTCAATTGCTTTAGATCTCAAGTATTTCACCATAGCTCTCAAACATTTTGTGAAGAGATACGGTGCTGATAACAACCCAAAAGGCAAGACTGTAAAACAGTAATAATTTCCTTTCCATACAAAACCTAAATATTGATTGATTGATTGAATATTGTTTAACGTCTACTCAGCAATATTTCAGCTAAATCAAGACGAGAACAAGTCTGTTAATAAATAATCACATTGGGGGTATGGAAAGGACCATGGGACGGAAAATTCTGACTGCCACTGGGAAAGTAGGGTGAAATATTCAAGGGCGGGGAATTTAGCCTTGTAGCCGATCACCTACGGACCACCCCAAAAAGAGCTTACTACAAGGGTTCTTTAACGTGCAAGGAAGCGTGGCTTTTCTTCCAACACGTGGACCTGAGTTTACATCCCATCCGAAAGATGGGTAGTGTATTTATTAATCCCGCACAACCACGGAATGGGTCCTATTTCTATATCCCGGGACCCTCGGGGTCAGCCTCCGTTTAGGAGGGGTCACACCCCGCAAGCCGGAGATACTAGGTCCTATTTCTATATCCCGGGGTTCCCTCGGGGTCCTCTGTTAGGAAGACTAATACTCCAAGCTCAGAGGATGCTGCGGGCCTATTCATAAGCCGGGACCGCGCACGGCGGCAAAACCTAAATAAGTTTGCTGATTAGTACAAATATCAAAATGGTGGTAACCGGATTTCATGTCGAATTTGTACATGAAACAATTTTTGCTAAAACAGTTGTATGGCGACTTTCCAGTCTTGGTATCTAACAAATCTAAAAAAATTCCGTGCGGAACGAAATTAAATTAAACCTATAGGTTAAATGCCAATGTTAACCTATACATATATATATTTATTGTATTTTAGTTAATAAACACAGTTGTATACCTCAAATGCGAAAATCACGTGTTCTTCAATAACGTAAATAAATAAATGCATTCGTAATATAAGGGTAAGTCAAGACAGATCACTCCTATTTTTGTAAGAGGCATTGTAATTCAGTTAAAACTATGAAATATACTTTAACTGAAAACAAAACCGTAAAAATAAGATTACCTAACATATATATAACAAAATACCGAGGTTACTGTTAATTTGGGTTCTGCAAATTTCGACAACTTATGTCTCTTCAGTGCAGATAAAATCAAAATATTTGGAAGTCCATAAATCGAAATAGGTGTAAAACTGATAGAGAACAAATAACCAATAAGATCTAAATAGGAAAGCCAAAATCAGCTAAGGACAGAGCTTTGCATGAGGAGATACTTCTTAGTTTTCAACAAAATTTACAAAATTTTCGATATTGTAAGTTTCCAAATATAATCGGCTTTCGGGTCAGCACCGAAGTACTGACTATTGGGCTGGTGAATACCCTCAATGACTTACAGTCCACCAGCAGTGGCATCGACCCAGTGGTAACAAATAACTAAATACCGAAATTACTGTGAATTTTATTTCTGCATTTCTGGTGTGTATATCATAAGCTTCCTTCTTTTCCAGCTACCGATTTTCACGTTTCACTTTACCTGATACATCTTTCTAATTTACGTAAATCAACTAGTACTATAAACGAAGCATTTCACAGCATAAGTTGGTATCACAAGCTCGCAGGAGTATCTAATCCTTGTACATCCGAATTTATAAAAAGTGTCAGAGAATGGGCTATCAGAACTGTAGGTCACACTATAAATAAGAAAGAACCAATCACATCCGATATTTTAAAACAAATTGTTCATAATTACTGTAAAGATAGTTCTAATCTTAAGGATTTAAGACTCGCCACTATGAGTCTTGTTTGTGACTCTGGTTTTTTAAGACTTTCAGAATTAGTCAATCTCAAGCGCTTTGATGTAAAATTTTATGATGATCATATCAATTTATATATAGAAAAAAGTAAAATAGATGTTTATAGAGAGGGTAAAGACGTAGTTATTTCAGCTACAAATAATTTCATTTGTCATTTTCCCATGTTATCTAGATATTTAGCATTAACAAATATTTCAGAAGGTAGTACTGAATATATATTATAGATCTATTAGTTACTGTACCAAAACTAGAACATATAAACTTAGAAAGAGCTAAGGACAAAGCTATGCAAGAGGGACATACTCCTTAGTGTTAAACAAAATTTACTAAAATTTAGATATTGCATGTTTCCAAACAAAATCGGTTTTCGGGCCAGCACCGGAGTACTGGCTACTGGGTTGGTGAATACCCTCGGGGACTAACAGTCCACAAGCAGTGGACTGTTTTATGTGATAAAAACAAATGTTGACATTCTGATACTAAGATAGAATCTTATATTCATATTTAATATACAGAAATTTGTTATTTTCGTTCTATATAGAACGCAATATTAAGCAAAAGTTTTCTTCTTATACATATTTTGTGTTAGATTGATAATACAAAAACCGATTATTTCATATCATTAATATTCAGGCGGGGAAGTGTTTGAAATAGAACAATAGAAATTGAGCTCTTGTTTAAATGAGGTAGAAATGTTACATTTTGGATTGTTTACCATAGATGCATAATTATGAAAGTTATTTCCAATGAAAAAAAAAAAAATTTCAATCCTTTATTTTGAATTATATGAAAACAACGTAGATTGCCGCATGTGAACGCATAAATGCATATACGATGCACAAATCGACATAAAGGATCAAGTTAGTGTCTGTCTTTCAAAGTGGATCCCCAAAAAGGCCATCTTTAGATTTTGACCAAAATTTGTATACTGATTGCCAATATCCCAGTTTATCCATGTGCAAATTTTTATATCCGCCCTTTTTTAGCATTTCTCCAGAATAAAAGTTCAAACACGATCGAATTTGTACCTCCTATGCATTCTTTCTGAAGTTTCTTTCGGGAATCAACTTTGTATAAATAGGAAACTGTCAACAAATCTCTCTAAAAGAATACCAAATAGTAAACACCTTTGTATTACACCTCAAATACCAATAAACACGTGTCCGAAAATCTTGAAATTTAACGAGGTGATAATACTTAAATTACTACATTCCCCTTTAATTGCCCCATATATTTATTTCACAGTGAGTACAAATCACTCGCGAGCTAAAATATAATGAAAAAATTGATTTTCTCCATACTTAAAAACTTGAAAAAAGTGAATCCTGAAAAAGGCCATATACAGAAATCAATTTCATATGGTTTATACGATGCGTAATTATATATTTAATAAATTATTAATTTTGTTTCCGCCCATGCCCTTTGAGGGTGGCTAGATTTTTTTCTTTATTATTATAGTTTTGACCATCAGACCAGAGTTGGTTTTAGAACAATGGTTTATAATCAACGACATTTGTATATTTCTCATATATCTGTTCCTTACAGCGATTGTTGCAGAATACAATACATAGTATGTAAATTGTAAAAAATACCGCAAATGTTGGAAATTTGTGATTTTTTTTTACCGTGGCTGTGTCATCACACACCTTGTTTATTTGAGGAGATGGCAAATAAACAAATTTACAGGGGACTACTTCCCCGCCTGCACTACCACGTTTTCGATCTGTTACCACTAAATATATATTTTCTAACAACTATTCGTCAGCTTCTACTCGAAACCGAGTACGTTTATCATATTCGTTTGACCACCATGTTATTACAGGAAGGTAGCATAGGTTTGATAATAGCGATGACTGAGAAAATGTTTCTACACATAACTTATCTGTACGCCTCATCTTGTAGTTTGGTGAAGCATAATAAAATGCAAAAGTTAACAATATGTGATATAAATGAATATGCAAATAATAATGATAATAATAATAATAACAATAATTTTAATAATAATGAGAGAGAATAAATTTATGGAGGTGAAAAATTCTGGGGTGAATCATTTGAAGTTAATTATTGATGAAAGTTCTTCAAAATCAAAAAATTAAAGGAAAGACAAAAAGAGGAATGGAATAGGTCAAGGCATTTACGAGAATTAAAGTGTCTAAATAACGAAAGTACGAAAGCCTAGAGGGGACTTCTTAATTCTTAATACTTAATTCTGAATACTTAATTCTTAATAATTAATTCTTAATACTAAATTCTTAATACTTAATTCTTATTTCTTAATACTTAATTCTTAATACTTAATTTTTCAGTCTAATTTCGTTGCACTCAATTCTTAAAAGTAAAAAATCAATTCTTAAAAATTAATTCCTTTTGCTTAATTCTTAATAATAAATGCCTTATACTTAATACTATATAATTAATTAATAATTAATTCTTACTACTTAATTTTTATTTCTTAATAATCAATTCTTTTAGTACATCAACAATTTGCAGCACTCTTTACCATTCTTCTTGAGGTATAATCCGGATCAAACGTGTTTTTGGATGGCTGCACTGCCAAAATCACTAAATGCACCAACACTTAAAGCAGGTAGCACGATTTTGGCTAGCATAAGTAGCACAAAAGAGGCGAGTCCTGCAAGCATGGAGAGTAATCCACCTTTCTGTACGTACATACCTCACCTGCTTTTGGGTTCATCTCTAAGACCATACCATCCTTACCGCTCTGCAAGAGCATTATAATGCACTGATGCATCTTATGCCCACCACATAGGTCGGAATGCAGCAATCGGACGCTCACGGGGCAACCCTATTTTGCCTTTTGTGCTCCGGTCTGGTAGCTTCTGGCGAAGGTGACCGTTGCTCTCAGAGTAACGCATTTAGCAAGAAGAAAGATAATGGTCTTGTGTTTGTTCAGCCGCAGTTGCCGCTGGATCTCATGATTGATATTGTCGTTGCCGTAGGAGCTGATTATCACTGTAACGGGAAACCAGTGGACACCATCGTCTGGGGAATAGCGGAATTATTATTACCGGCATGGATATTAGGGATGGGGTAGTATGTCTCCAGAGTCACGAGGGTTATTTCGTAAGATTTCTTCTTGTGTAGATGTAAGGATGGGTTGAATCAGATCAAGATCTTGCTTTGGTCCCCAGAGACGACGAAGAGGAACCCATGCTTGGCTTCGGTATTGGTTGCAATTTTCCGAAAAAGTGAAGCGTCAATTTATTTAAAGGTGGTGACGTAAAAAGTATCTCCTTCCACTCTTCGAGACCGTCGCTGTGCTTCTGGAGGTTTTTGCCTTTCAGCAAGCTGACGAAAACCTCGGCGACGTGGGTGGCAAATAGTAGTTGAATATGAATCTTGTCCATAAATAAATGAAGAGCTCAGCTCTAGTCTCAAACACGACGTTCATCTTCTGGCCACGGGATATGATCCATTCGAGTGGGGTTTTCAAATTTCGTTGCTAAGATGGTTTTGCTCTCAGAAAGGGGAGAGCAGCAAAATTGTCATAATTTAAAATTTAATAAGAAAATTTAAGTATTGAGAATTAATTATTAAGAATTAAGAAATAAGGATTAAGAATTAAGAACTAAGCATTAGAAATTAAGTATTAAGAATTAAGAAATAAGTATTCAGAATTAAGAATCAAGTATTAAGAATTAAGAAACAAGGATTAAGAATTAAGAATTAAGAATTAAGTATTAAGAATTAAGAATTAAGAAATAAGTATTCAGAATTAAGAATTAAGTATTAAGAATTAAGAAATAAGTATTAAGAAATAAGAATAAGGTATTAACAATTAAGAAATAGCTATCAGTGGTCTTTTTGATAGATTTAATGATGTTATGCAATAGATATGGTCAGTGTTAGACCTTTGAGCTTCACATCAGGGAACAAACAAGTTTTTCAGAGGAAAAGTCTCTACGGAAGCCAGGGACTGCCACCTCTTAGTGCTTATATTCGATAAAATATGAAAATTTATCGCAATAATTTTCATAATTACTAAAATTTATCACAAAAATTTTCTTAAATATCTTTATTTATCGCAATAATTTTAATAATTATTTAAAAGATTTTCATATTTTAATGCTTATTGCCATACTTTTAACGTGATATTTGTTGTAAAAAATAATGCGATATCTTAACATAAGTTAAGTGTTATTTTAATAACATAGTGCTATTTCTATATAGTTTCATATAAATTTAGGCAAGTTATCTTGACAATTCGATTTTATTACTCACTAAATTACATCCAATGATGATTTGGGTGGGAAATTTCATGTTCGTTTCAGAAAGACAATGGAAGATTAAAGCATTTCTTTTTGTTCAAAATGTATTGTGCTCCAGTATTTTTTAATAATGAATATGTTTTTCTGCCTCCCTTTAATTTTTTGGAAAATTCGAGTTTTTTCTTCAGGAAACTACATAATCGGATTCTCTATTTTACTGCAATCAAAATTGGCTGCACTATCAACAAAATGCGAATCTAAAAATTCATTATCAGTGTTTAAGCAATAGATGGAATTTATTTATTTTGTTTTATTTATGGACTGTATTGACCAAACAACTTCTTCATCTTGGAAACAGTTTCTATATTTAATCTTAATATCAAAATTTAACAAAATTTTGTTTAAAACTAAGGAGTATCTCTCTTTTGCATAGCTCTGTTCTTAGCTTATTGGGCTTTTCTATTTAGATCTTATTGGTAATTTGATCTCTATCAGTCTTTACACATATTTGGGTATATGGATTTCCAATATTTTTAGTTTTATCTGCACTGAAAGGAAATTAGTATTGAAATGCGCATTTGCAATTAAAGTAGCCCAATCTTATCTCAGTACTGACAAACCCAAAAGCCACAAGAAGTATTGCCCTTGTGGTGCTAAGCTTGTAATGTGTAGTTGAATATATATTGTTTTACTGCATTATTTTCATTGATGTTGGTTCCTAAATTTCTCACTTCGTGTCTTTATTGCTTTTCATATATAGTCTTATAATGCACTTTATTGTACTAGTGCGCTGGTTTTAGAGCTAAATTTTGGTGCTTCAACCCCTATTTTTATTTAAGCGGTAGGTCTCGTCAGTGGTCAGCTGCTTGTGTTTTGCAGATTTCAATAATGCATTTCGTAATACATTTTGCTGGACCAAAAAAATTGACTTATCTGTTCCATTTTCTTACGAAAAGTTTGAATCAATCAACCCCATTTTTTTAGGTATGATCTTTACTCGTTGACATACATGTATGAAATTGATCGATTAAATATGCGTGTCGTGTGCAGAGTGTACAATCCATTAAAATTAATTGATAAGAATTAAGAATTAAGCATTAAGTATTAAGTATTAAGAATTAAGAATTAAGTATTAAGAATTAAGAATTAAGCATTAAGTATTAAGTATTAAGAATTAAGAATTAAGAATTAAGGATTAAGTATTAAGAATTAAGTATTAAGAATAAAGTATTAAGAATTAAGAATTAAGAATTATATATAAGTATTAAGAATTAAGTATTAAGAATGAAGAAGTCCCCTCTAGGCTTTCGTACGGAAGGAATTCTCATAACATATCTTTAACTTTGATTGATTGCGCAATTTATTTTCGATATAGCTCTATGTAAGTTAATACCATGATAAAAATAAGTCAACGACTAGTTCATTTTAGGATATTTTCTTGCTCGCAAAATTGATCGAAATTTGCGAAGGCGAGTCTCTCGCTAATAATTTTTTGGTAAGAGTATCAAGTTAATAGCCGGTCTGAAGTTGCTTATAGTACATTCTTCCAACTATCCGGGTTATATGGATTCGTAGTGTAAGCTGTCACTTCCATTCAACATGTGATTGCATAATACAATGTAATTGTCTGTTAAATTGTATAGTTATTGAAATTAAATTACCTGTATTCATGATAATAATACATAAAGTCTACATAAAGTAAAGAAATAAGCAACAGTGAATAGCATTTTTACCTGCATTTAAAAATGGACTTGACCTGCATTTAGTTTGAACTGTTCATAGGCTAGTGTCATATTTCTAAATTGTTGACAGGAAAATCCTAACTCTACAGTAATGGAGGGTAAAACAAATAATGTTCCAATCAGAAAGTATATGGATGATCCTAAAATCACATGGAGACATTCAAAGCCAGATTATAGTCTAGTTAACGCAAAATATCTTAAGGAAAAAAGTAAAAACCATGCAGCTAAATCGTTAGAAAAGATTGTTGAAGATTTAGTGAAAACATGGGAAATGGAAAGTACACATAAACCTTGCTTAAAGGTAAGTATACATCTTTTATTTTTCTAAAAGTAATTGACAGCTTAAACTTGTAAATTTTGATGGCAGAATATATTTATATTTATTACGTATAACGATAATGATATAATATATTCGATCACAATAAAATGTGATGTTGAAATAAACCTTAATTAGATTTCAAAATCTCCATTTTCTATAGTTTTTTTTCGAAAAAAGGTAATGAAAATGGATTTCAAATGTTTTGATTTAATCTGCACTGTAGTGACATAAGTAGTCGAAATGGTCATATGCAAAAAGTAAATTTTGTTTTTTTTATGCCTTTTAATTAGGTGATCGGGCAATAGCCAAAATAAGCTTTTGCCAAAGCTTTTTTTTGCATCGGGAAATTAATTTTCATTCAAAGATCGTTTCTGGAACCACCGGGGGTCAATCAAACATTAGAAATCTGGTCCATTTAGCCTTAAATTTTGTTCATATGTTAAGATCATTTTCAAAATATGCTCAAATGTTGTCAAAAAATCGTGAAGGTTGGTCTTTGGATTTTTTACTTCCTAGGAATAAAAATTAGAATGTACCTCACTTGTATGCTTTCTGACATATTAACAATCGAAATGGATGCAAATAGCCTTTTGTGTTTATTTAAGTAAGTTATTTGTAACCCTGGGTCGATGCCTCTTTTGTTGGACAGGAAGTTCTCAAGGGTATTCACCAGCCCAGTAGGCAGTATTCCTGTGCTGATCCGAAAGGTGATTTTTTTTGGATAACTTGCAAAATTTGTTGTTAAAAACTTAGGAGTATCTCCCTCATGAAGAGCTCTGTCCTTAGCTTATTTTGGCTCTTCATTTAGATTATTCTGATCATTTGCTCTCTATCAATTTTAAAAAAATATTTAAGATGATTTTCTTACAAATGTTTTTATTTTATTAGCACTGAAAAAACATAAGTTGTCAAAAATAGATATGTAAAAAATGTATTTACGGTAAGGTCTGTGTTTAATCATTTGGCACCTTGGGTCGATGCCTTTATTAACACTTTAAATACCGAGGCTTCATTCCTTGTATGACACTCGGTAGATGTCCTTGGTACTGGCTTTGGCTTCCTATTTGGATATTTTTGGAAATGAGTACTTCTTTCTTGACTACTTTTTGATTGACTTTCTTTATTATTTGATTTTAATGCTGCTGATGAGAGGTTACTCCTTGAAACACCTTGTTTTTTATGCAACTTCGGTATTTTTGTTGTATTAGTGGACTGTTTAAGTCCCCTAAGGTATTCACCAGCTCAGTACTCAATGTTTGGATGCTGACCCGGATGGCGATTTTATTTTGAAACTTGCAAAATTTGTTGAAAACTTACGAGTATCTCCTTCATACAAAGCTCTGTCCTTGGTTGATTTTAGCTCTCCAATTAGATCATTTTGATCACTGTAGTATTTTCTGTGATGCATTAGCTATGGAGTACATGTGCTTGTCCACTGTACAATTTATGCTAGCCTACTATCCATAGTCAGTATAAGAATTAATTAAGCGCGTATATATGAATCATCATGTCTGTTTATCCAGAAGTCCGTCCGTCTGTCCTCCGCAATTTGTTGTAAGAGCAACTCCTCTCAAATCTTTTAGAAATTTTGATGAAGCTGTTTAAAAATGAAAAACTCTATATGCAGATATTCATGAATGCAAAAAGTAGTTGTCCGATATGTGAAAAGGAGATCATTGTTTTTTTTAATTATTTCCGCAAATTACCTGCATTTTCTCTTCAACTATATCACTCAACCATAACATAGTGCTTGGAAAAATTGTACCATTCGGAGGACCAATGTCTGTTGCAAGTGTATAAATATTTGCCTTGCACATGACAGTTAAGTTTGGATCTGGAGGTGCTATTCAACGAATATAAACAAAATAATGAAAATAAAGGATGACCTGTTCAAACAGTTCTTTTAGAAGATTTAATGAATTCTCAAATAGGTATGTTGGAGGAAATAAATGTATGGGAAAACGGCCATATCTGACCTTTGTTACCCGTGAAAAGTTTGTTATTTTTTATTTTCGTACCTCGTCCAGGGCAGATAGTTTTACATGGGACCGTATGGAAAAGCAGTTATCAAAGTTTTTCTCCCCTGAAAACACTTGCAACTTGAACAGAATTTGATAATAATAATCTTTGTGTAGTCACTTACAAAAGAACAAGGTGCGATAATGGCTGATTTGGCCCTTAATTTCGGTGATTTTTTAAGTTTCACCTGAATATTTTCTTTAATGTTCGTTTGAAAGTTCAGATCCCACTACAGAAAAAATACAAAATTTAAAACCCGTGACGTCACAGTGGGTACAGTTCTGACGTCATTATTAAGCTACTTTTGAAAGTTTTCATAGAATTTGGCTTATTTTCGAACGGTATTCCTAATCGGAAATATAGAGCGCATTCAAGAGCCAATTAGATAATTTACCAGCTTGTTAGTACAGATGCATTAGACCTCCAATATGAATATTTTTGTGGTTCTTGCATGCGCTCTATTTTTCCTCTTCAGAAAAAATAGTACAAAATTTTCAAAAAAAATATGCAATTTGTCCCGTTTTCTACACTAAATAACTCTGTAATCGTACATCTAAACTTGAGTTTGCTAACACAATTTATAGAACACTTCAATAAAAAATAGTATGCATCTAAGCAATCTTATTTTTTAAGGCCTAATAAGACCCTTATCGCGCCTTCTCCTTTGTGATTTAATGTCATTCTTCATCTATAATGGATGGCGCAATGGAAGAAAATTAACTTAATACCTTATGGGAAATGTATTAAACAATCTTTGAAACCGCTTCAACAATTTTTATTGGATTTGATCATAATTTGTCTTGTGTGGTTACCTTAAAAAAGTGATTTTCATGTTTATATCTCATCCTAAATGGCTGCCATTGAGGATTTTTGGTCACGGTAGTAGATTCGAGGTCTCTTGTTTTTCTTTTTGTATGATGAAAATACCGACTCTTTATCCAAGGTGGGATCATTTGGCAAAATGATATAACACTGGAACGTATGGCTTCTCGGATTATCGAAAGGTTATATTCCATGTAAACGATACTTTCTCTTGAAAGCCTATTGTTTATTTATAATTTTTTAGACTATTCAGTGAATTTTTTAACACATATTGTAGCCGGGTATTTCATAAACGATTTCGTTACAGTCTGATAGTTACAGATCATGTAATTCATTAATTTTGACATGTTAACTACCTATTGCACCAGTTTAATACTTCATACTTAAATTGCACAATTTTGTAAAACTATCGCATTCAGCGTTATATCTCATATGACAATATGGCTATCAGGCAAAATAAAAAATAAAACAGAAGTTTCTGTTCATTTAATTCTGAATCAGTAACTTCGGTATTTAAGCTGTTATTTAAATAAAAATGAAAGAAATTGTATGACCCTAATCTAACGCAGATTTTTTTCCTGGAAATCTTCAACACGATAGACCATTTGCACAGAATAAATAACAAAATACCGTGGTTACTTTGAATAAAGTTAACAAAACCCAAAAGGGAGGTAACTTTTAAAATATCTTAAGGGGACAGAATGGTTCCCTGCTTGTGAAAACCAACCAAAAAATAAGTCATTTTAATCAAAAGTTATGATAGTTTAACCTTCAGCAGACGTTTAGTCGGCAACATAATTCAAAACCCAATCCCAAATAGCGCTTCCCATTCTTTAAAGTGCTGCTTGTTTCAAGTAAAAAAAAATAAACAACTGAACAAACTTGAACCGTCTTCTCAGTGACTAAGAGAGTATTAAGTAGTCGAAAATATGCTAACTTACCGCAGAGTTTAATAA
Source organism: Modiolus philippinarum (assembly GCA_002080025.1). NCBI lineage: Eukaryota > Metazoa > Mollusca > Bivalvia > Mytilida > Modiolidae > Modiolus > Modiolus philippinarum. Next base: position 38,670 of record MJUU01011767.1, read on the forward strand.
TATTATGTGGGGAATTGCCCAGTCTGGCTTTACACGAAGACCGTACTTTAAAACAAATGTGCATATTTAATGTTTGTATGTCCGGTGTAGGAGTTATTTCCCTTTGAAGGTTTGACCAGAAATCACAAAATTTAACAAGAACTGACAAAAACTCCTGTAATTGGCAAATTTTCTATTCAGAACAAAGGTATACGTTGTTCATTTGCTTGTTTTTACCATGTATTTGTAGAGACTTTGTCTCATGAACATTTACTCCATATCTTTTCATTCACCATTTACGACTGGAGTTTGTCTCTCCTGCATTGTGGAGTCCGTAAAAAATTAAACGTGAGAGAGATGTATGTTCTTAATATCTTTCAGTTATGGTGTACTTGTTCGTGAGAGAATTTCTCATATGGATATACATGTACTATTTTTGCATTTATTTTTGTAATTTCGAAATGTTATTGTGACCATCTGTTTAAAGTGCCCAAATCCCACTATTTTATAATGCAAAATTTTCTTACATTCGACTAGATGAGTGACCTGTGTTTGTCTGTATGTTGTAATCATCCACTAGCTAAAGACACTAGTGCTTTTGTCGGAAAAAGGACGAAAGTGATTATAAGAGCACTTAATTAATGTTTGCTAACAATCCCGCATCCATGACCAGAAAAGACATGGATGTAGCGTTGTTCGACCCTGAGCAAAGAATTCCGCTCAAACCGGTGGTAGGGCCGTCTTGAACTTACTTTGAGGTATGAGCAAAGCTCAGTGTTGAAGCCCTCATGGTGACTTCAAGATGAAGAACAACAATAAAAGAGTTGTTCCTTTGCTTGTTTTTACCATGTATTTGTAGAATTTGTCTCAAATACATTTACTCCATATCCTTTCATTCACCTTTTGATAAGTGGCTCTTTCGGGAATTTGTCATATGACTTTATTTCACTAATACAGAATACTATGTGACCAGCTTTAAGCCAATCAGAATAAATTATTTGGAAATGATATGCAATAACGTTTCATCAAAATTAAAAAAAAACAATATTATTCAATCTCATTTTAGAATACACAGAACCTTACGAGAGGACAAAAAATTATATTAAATTGTTTTCATCTTATTGTAAAATTCCTATCATCTACGTTAATGTTTCAAACTGAAAAAAAAGGATATTATAATCAAAATTTAACCACTTACAAAAGATATTTAATCCAGAAAATAAATCAAATGTACAAGAATGTAAAAGAAGTGCCTCTCGTGGTATATGAATATACATTGTGTATAGATTCGATTTTAAAGCAATATGAACCGTTTTTTTTTTCATTTTTTTCATAATTTAATTCCTCATTTTAGGTCACAATTTGCAAACATTTTCAAATCCTATTCCCCGTGTAAACGTATAAAACGTATAGAATTGAGAAAATTAAAATCTTGTGAATAAATAAACAAGAATTGTCAGAAGACGACAAAGCTTGCTGGAAATCAGACTGAAGTCAATGCAAAATGAAATTGAAAGTTTTACATTTGCCTAACTGTAGTGTTTTAGAATATTCAAATGTGATAAAAGGAAGAATAATACCAATAAGAACTCCATACCACTAGAAGAAAAAAAAACTTCCAGACGCAGGGTTTTCGAACAAAAGCAAGTTCTTTAATCCGCTTAATGTGACATTGACAAATCATCGATATAAAAACTTGATAGTATTTACCCGTAACGTAATCTTACTTGTAAAATACCATTCCTGTCATCTGCGTTAGTGTTTCAAAGTGAAAAAAAGGATATTATAATCAAAATTTAACCACTTACAATAGATATTTAATCCAGAAAATAAATCAAATGTACAAGAATGTAAAAGAAGTGCCTCTCGTGGTATATGAATATACATTGTGTAAAGATTCGATTTTAAAGCAATATGAGCTTTTTTTTTCATTTTTTTTTTCATAATTTGATTCCTCATTTTAACGCACAATTAGCAAACATTTTCAAATCCTATTTCCCTTGTAAACGTATAAAACGTAAAGAGGTGAGAAATTTGAATTCTTGAGAATAAATTAACAAGAATTGTCACAAAAAAAACAAAACGACAAAGCTTGCCGGAAATCAGGTTTACATTTGCGTAACTGTATTGTTTTAAAATATTCAAATTTGATAAAAGGAGGTATAATACCAATAAGAACTCCATACCACTAGAAGAAATAAACCTTCCAGACGCAGGGTTCAAGTTTTTTTTAATTGCCATCAGGGCAATGTCAAGGTCAAAATATCAACAACTTTGGCACTGCTAGAAAGCTAGCATAATAAGGAAGTCAAATAAAAATTACAAACATCCTTTCACTAAACAACTTACCTCAAAAGACAAGGCGAAAGTTTTTTTAAATGCCATCAGAGCAAGATCAAGGTCAAAATTCTTTAACTATAGTGCTGCCAGAAAGCTATCATCATAAGAAACTAATATACCAAATTAACACCTAAAAACTAAATGTGTTCATTCTAAAAACAAGGTAAATTTTTTTTTTAAAATGCTCTCAAAACAAGGTCAAGGACTACAATTACAAATGAAGGGATATGAAGTAAACGCAGATGAGAAAAGTCTCTACAAATACAAGGTAAAGTTAAGCAATGGAAAAACGTTTTTATTGTTGTTCTTCATCTCGAAGTCACCAATAGGCCTTCAACATTGAGCTTTACTCATTCCTCATAGAAAGTACAAGGCGGCCCCTAGCATCGATTTGAATGGAATTCATTACTAGATGTCTAGCTACGAAAACTTGGCATAATAAATCATGAGACGTTTTTGCAATAAACAGGTTGTCAGAACAACGATTCGAAATTATAGAAAATAAAAAAGGCAAAATTTGAAAGAAAAATAAAAAGGCAAAATTTGAAAGAATGATGGTGCATCCATATTAGAAATTTTCTCCGGAACAAGTTCACTTTAATTGAAATGTATATAGATTAACAATAAAGGGATATGGAGTAAATGCAAATGAGACAAAATCTCTACAAATACATGGTACATCACAGCAATGAAACAACGCTTTTATTGTTGTTCTTCAACTTGAAGTCACCATGAGGCCTTCAACAATGAGCATTACTCATACCTCATAGCAAGTTCAAGAGCATACATCTCCTTTCGGGGAATCTTTTTATGGACTCCACAGTACAGGAGAGGTAAACTCCGGTCTAAAATTAACAATGAAGTTATATGGAGTAGATGAAAATGAGACAAAGTCTCCCACAAATATATTGTAAACATGAGCAATGGAACAACGCTTCCATTGTTATTCTTCATTCCGAGGTAGCCACGAGGCCGTCAACAAGGAGGCCTTCTACAAATATGGTAAGGACAGAAAGCAACCACCATAAGGAACTTACATGGCAAACGTGAACATCCTACCAAAAACGAATTATTTCTAGGAGCCAGGTTAAATTTTTTTGGCGACTTTTTTTTACTTTTTTTTTAGTTCAACAAACAGCCTAATACAGACGTAACTCTGACACCAACTGAAAATATGTGGAGTTGGTGATAAATATGAGAAAATTTAAATAAAAATGCATCAGATTCAAATGTAGAAATTGCCAAAAAGGGCCAGTTTTTTTCTTTCATAGCAAACAATGTCAATGTCAGGAAGCATGGCAAAACAAAACAAAAGTATATTTTATATTCTGAAAAATAACTTACTGTGAATTTACTTTCTGCATATGCGCATTTCGACAACTTTTGTCTCATCAGTGCAGATAAAATCTAAACGTTTGAAAGTCCATAAACTCAAACCGATTTTCATTTTTTTCTTATTATACATGTGTGAGTTATAATTCAATAAGATGAGTTCAAAATTAAAGGAATTTCTTGAGATATCCATATGGTCAGCATATCGAAATTGTCTATCTCGATCAAGACCATATGAGTACACGCGTACAGTCCGATAATCGGACCGTACGCGATCAGTCCGACCATATGAGTATACGCTTTGGTGCGGACCGTACGTCTACGGTCCAAATACGCATATGGTGTGGAACACCTGATGATACCTCAGTTTTTATAGGAGTTCACACTACTAGTGCTTTAGTTTTGTGGCGTTCTTGTTCACTTTTGTTTATTTGTTTTGTCTTCGTCATACTGTCTCAATTCTTGTTGCTGTGAATTGCCGAGATGTTGGATTTATGATTTTAGAATTTTCCCTTTCTTTTTCTTGCTTCGGTATTCGTTTGCCGATGTACTATACTACTTCGGTACAATAAAGCAGTTCATCCAAACGTTCTCTCTCTTTCTTGTCCGTAGTTTTTACATCCATATTGAATCGATCTCCTGTTCCAAACAACAACAAACCAATTGGCACAGCCAGAACATCTTTACAATGTCACACTTCAGAGTGTTCGGAAGGAATAATCGAGCACCATCCTCCATACGGGACCTTTTAATATAAAAAGAGAATTGGATTGCGTAACTCAAAGATCCATATTTAGAGTTGTGCGAATGTATTCTGTCTAAAATTTTGATGGACATCGTGCTTGAGTAGTGAATATCAGTAGCTTTTAATAGAAAAATAATTCGCATGCACCATTTAACTTATAAAAACTGCTTGCTTCTAGATGAAAAAAAATTCCATTTTCACAGAATTCACTCGCATTTTTTCATTATATTGGTCATATTTCTACAAACATCATCTCTTGTACACCAAATGTATACCAGCAGCCTTATGAATATTGTAACACATTTGTAAGGTAACATAACTGAATAGTAATGCGTGATTTTATATTTTTCATTTCATGAAGCAACGGCAGTAGAATACCGAAGGAACAAAATCGAAGTCCAATGACATGGCCAAAACGAGAACACAGAAAAAAAAAGACGTTAGAAACAGAAAACAATGACGTTAGAAACCGAAAACAATTACGTTAGACAGATACAAAGCACAGAAATAGAAATCGCAACACTCAATCCAAAGGCACTCACAGAAACTTAGAGTGCCATCAGGTGCTCCGTAAGGGTAAGCATGTCCTGCTCTTTTAACAGCACCCGTCACACTGTGAGTAAGTCAATCCAGGAAAATGTCAAAGTCTGTAGTCAAATCCGAGAAGACGCAAATCTAGCTGAAAATGTCCACTTTTATTTGGGATACTGACACGTCATATCTTTCAAGAAGGACATTAAGTTTTTGAAGGCCTCATGGTGACTTCAAGATGAAGAACAACAATAAAAGCGTTGTTCCTTTGCTTGTTTTTTACCATGTATTTGTAGAGACTTTGTCTCATGTGCATTTACTCTATATCCTTTTATTCACCATTAAATATTTTTGAAAAACAAAATCAATTGGGAAAGTCGCAAACAAGTCCCCGACATGCCTTATGTAATCTGTACCTAAAATCGCGAGCCTTACCAAGGAAATAAAATGTCTCATAGTAAACATGGTCATTTGAAAAAAAATTAAAACCCAAGGAATATCTCCCTCTTGCATAGCTCTGTCCTTTACTGATTTTGGCTTTCCTATTTAGATCCTATCGATTATTTGTTCTTTGTCAGCTTTTACACATATTTTGGTTCATGGATTTCCAAATGTTTTGATTTGATCTGTACTGAAGAGACATAAGTTGTGGAAATGCTCATATGCAGAAACTAAATTCATGGTAACTTCGGTATATTATTATTATTCCATGTCAGTTAGAACAATCGTCTTTTATTTCCCATAATGCAATTGATTTATACAAACAAATACCGTCCAGATGGGTAAGAATTACTGAACTCGACACGCATCTTCCTAGTGGTGTAAATAATATCTTGATTATATTTGGTATCAGTATCAAATATCAACCAGTTTCCGTGAGTGTTCAAAATTACATTTCATTCTGCATCAGACAGTCTCCAATATCATATGAATAAGAACTGATGCACTCTGGGAGCTTCTAAAAAAGAAATACAGTTCATTCATAAAGGTTTTCGCTTTCATGAATGCACAATAATTTAATTAGTGATTTATTATTTATTAAATTACATAAATTTTAATTACATCTGCTAACGAATGCCAAAAGAAAAAGATCATCTAAAATAAAAAAACAAAAACAAAAACAAAACACTGAGTTCATGCGGTCTTTTTCATGTTATTTCTTGGAATATTATTGGAGCGATTCTTAGTTTGAATAAGAATGTATTCATCTACAACTAACGCCATATTACGGATATTACCTAGGCAAAATTTTTCAAAGAAGAACTAGAATCACAACTCAGTTTATTGAGCAAATCTGACATGAATATTTTGGTTATTAGCTACAAACACTCAAAGTCATGAAAGAAATGTGAAAATTTTGAAAAAGACTAATGGTAGACTGGATTCTTATCTCAGCCAACAGAGAACGTAATGTACTGACGATTTGTTAAACGTCTTCTAAACCATTATATGTGTTTTATGTCAAGACAAAACAAATACATATACACTTTATTGTGGCGTTTGTCAGTAGTAGTAATAACACTTTTGGTGTTAGTCCGGTGGGTAATAGGTAAAATTAGTGTAATCAGCAAAAGATAGCTAAGAATCTTTTTGGCCACCCAATCTACAGCTCGGTTATCGGCCTTCCAGCGCACTAATTAGATATAAGTGATTTCTTATATTTTTTTTTAGAACTTCATGAAATACTGCATTTAAAAATTATAAAACACAACTTTCTTTTTTTTTATCTACAATAGAATGATAAAAAAATTTTAAAAGAAGTGTCGCCAGTTCACATTAATTCAAGCAATTTTCAACGAAATTTTGGGTGTAATTACCTAGAGGACAAAATTAATAACGGTAAAGCTAAGGCAACATATAAGTCGTTGTAGTTGAAATTTATTCTAATAAATAATTCTTGATTGACCATTAAAGTTTGCTGGGAAAATAAGACAAATAAGTTTGTAAGAGGAAAAAAATGTAACTTTTGTCGCCTATAGAAACTGAATTACACTACTTTAACCTATAACTGATTTATATCAGGACCATATGGTCCATGTGAAATTGAAATTTCAAAAATTCAGAAAGGGTTTTTCAGGAATTAGATCCAGAGATTATGCATCAAGATACCTGCTTCAAAAATGGTATCATAATATAAATAGTGATAACCTAAAGGGGAGCGTAGTATACTAGTTTAATCTCATCATCTTTTTGACATATACAAATATGAACAATAGCATAGACATGTTCACATGAACTCCCCGAGGAGTGAAAACATGTGTGTATAGACGTGGCACTAGATGCATTACCGTCCATGTGAGAAATGAAACAACGGCAGTAGAATACAGAAAGAACAGAACACAAGAATTCATAAATCAAAGTCCAGAGATAATGCTAAAGAAAGATCACCAGAAGACACTTCATGCCCACAATACACATAAACACTACCAATACAACACAAAAACTAAAGCACTAACAGTATGAACTATAAAAAACAGATTGACATCAGGTGCGCCCGAAGGATAAGCTTGTCCTGCCCTGCATACCAACCGCAGCCGGGAGGAAGCCAAGCACGAAAGTTTAGATAAAAGGACATTATTCATTCTGATGAAACACGTCAGTCCCAAGTTTCATGATTGTCACATCATAATTGGCTTTAAATTGGTTTTGTCTCATGGTTAGCAAATGAAATTATCAAATCAGCTATTTAGCAGATCTTTCAAAAATATAAATGCCTCAATGACCGTGTGACGAATGCTGCAAACAGAGCAGGACATGCGTAGCCATCCGGAGCACCTGATGTCATTCTCAGTTTCATGGGAGTTCATACTGTGAGTGCCTTGGTTTTGAATTTTTTTCTGTGCTTTGTAGATGTCTTACGTCATTAATTTCTGTGATCTCGTTTTTGCCATGTCTTTGGACTTCGATTTTTGAAATACTACTCCTTTGTTCCTTCGGTATTCTACTGTCGTTGTATCATACTGTTCACCCAACTCGTCAGGTGTCAATAGAATTCTAGCAGTGTTAATTTCAAAACTTTCTTCTTATATGCTTTGAGGAGTAGTTTTCTGATTAGTAATAAGCATGCTAAGTCTCGTATTGGGAGGATGTTCTAGCATATCGTATAAGCTTAGATTGCAGGAGAAAAAGGGGTGTTATTTTTAAGGAGTAAAAAATTAACGAAAAGGGGTTGTATTAATCATGCTTGTCATAAATTCTAGTTTAAACCAATCTATTTTTGTCAATTTCGAGCAACATACCATAATATTAAGCCGACTTATTTGTTTCTATAGTGTCCTTTTCTTCTAGTTGACTGGGATATGTAAGCAGTAAGTTCTCATTGAAGTATTGGTTTCTCAGTGAAAGAACATGAAAGGTGAAATTAACGTCGCAATGTGCTCATTCTTTCTTCTTATCTTTCAGATGGTTTTGTATAAAATAGGGGTGCACATTTCGTGGCCCTTGGAATACCGATTGTCTGCTGAAATATCAACCGAGTGAATTAATAAGAAAAATATATTTTAATGATTTTTATGATGTTTCTAATAGTGACATATTTATGACATTCAAACGTTATATAAACAATGTTTTTTTTTCGTTAAAACTTGTTTCCAGTTATATTTTGAAAGTTTTCTATCATACCTATTATATTATAGAAAAGGTGTACACAGTCATATTAGTTTCATGTATATTGATTATCTTAGGACTGGGGAACGATAGTCGATGATGGCACCTATTACTTTCAAATGAATGGAGGACGAAAATTTAGTCCAGAAGACAATGTCCAAATGGGTAATTATAACATGATGTTGGCAGATTGTCCTTTCATTGACGTAAATCAGGAAAGTCATGACTCATCCCACGAACTGTTTAAAAAGGCATTTACCGAAGGATTTGCTTGGGAAGTTCTTGAAGTATTTTCAGGTAATTTTGCAATAATAATGCTCAAAAATTTGTCTTTTGAATGAACATTTTCAAACAATGTGTCACCAGTCGGGGGCAACGCTCAAAAGTTTTTAAGACATTAAAATGGTAAAACGTACCACAAATCTCACCAAACTCCAGACAAGGAGGTTCTCTTAGCTTTCCTCATTGAATACGTGGAAACGTTGAATATTCCGACAACAACAAGGGCATGTACCAAGTCCGGCTATCCCGAGTTCCTATCGTTATTTATGTTTGTCTCTTGTTTTCATTATTGTTTTTCTGGTGCAGTTTGCTTGTAAATTGTGGCATGTGATTGTAGTTCCTGGCCATTGTAGGTGTTTGCTGTTTTCCTGTTTTTGTATGTTTATATATAATAGGGTCTGTAAGTGTCGTCATGTGACACCTAGAAATCACGATAAAATTCCAATTTGAAAACGTTTCCCGCCAAAATATGATGTTGTGGGATTATGACGTCCTTATTGTTTGTTTGACACGTAATGTTTTCTGTTAAAAATGCAACTTCCGGGTCCATATTATGTACTCGGAAGTCCCAAAATTCTACGAGACTTACAGACCCTATACAGGATGTCTCGAAATATACATACATCTCATGTAAGAAATGGTATGTCCAAATAAAAAAAATGGAACAAGGAAAAAGTGGTGTCTGATAAATAATATAAAGCGACTTATTGTAATATCAAACATTATGACACACAAGTCAGTCGTAAGTTGTGAGATTTTTACATTTTACATTGGTAAATACTAGTCCACCATCTTATGATGGCCAACATAAAACATTCGGCGAGTCAATTTCAATCGTTTTGTCCTGATATCCTTGAGAAGTAGTTTCTAATCAGTTATAAATATCCGTTTGTGAATTTTATTCGTGTATTTTTGGGAGGATTCTCATAGCACGTCGTATTATGATCAGTTGATATACATATATACTGTATACATGTAATACATACACAGGGATTGAAGGGGATTTGGGAATTTACAACAGGAAATATTTGTCAATTTTGAGAAAACAGATGCTAACATGAAGCTTTCTTTTGAGGTTCTTTATCCTCTTAAACTACCAGCTGACGGAGATATAAAAGATGTAAGTTGGGTTATCGAGTGAAAGAACAACATTTATATTTCGAAAATCTATTAAAGAATTAAGCATTGTACTTTTCTTCTAATCTTCAGAGGAGTATGTATCATTTCTTTTTCATAACAATATAACACAAGATAAGAAAGTTTGGGAATAATTGGTATTCTCTGCAATATCGACCTTCTACAGAATTATCAACCCATCAAATATATATTGTTGATCAAAATTTGTGAAATTTACAGTACTGTGCTCATCCACACAATATTTGTTGTTGGTATCGTTGACAAAGTATGATCTCCCATGCTAAAACAAATATTTGAATGTACATCTACCATCGCTTAAATGAAACATCTTCCACTAAATAACTTATCTCTGGGTACAGTTAATTGAGAATACGAGTTAAATTAGCAGAAAGGTTTTTGGCTTTAGGAGCGACATTTAATTTTTTTTTAAATCAGAATTCTACCCCCTAGCTGAGGCTTCATTTCGTGTATGGCACTCGGTGATTGTCCAAAGTACTGGATTTGACCTCCTATTTTGATATTTTTGGTAATGAGTACTTCTTTTTTCTATTAAATTCAGACTATGGCTTTCCATTTGATTTGATTTTAATACTGATGATGACAGGTTACTCCTTGAAACACGTGTACAGCATAACCAAATTAATGTTTTGTTGCAACTTGGGTACTTTGCCTTATTCAAGATTTAGGACATGCGTTAGAATATTTTAGAGAAGAGTAGTAGAGGAAGCCTCTTCACAATATTTTTCAATCCTTACTAAGAAGAAGAAAGAATATTTTCAAGAATTCGTTTGAGGCATTTTGTAGAGCAACGAGTTGATCCTGTTATTATTTTTCCACATATGGAGTTTTATGTAACTTTGGATACCAATGTAAAGTCATCTTTAATACTAATTGTAAGAGAGAAAAGTAATGATTTTTGATTTTCTGAAATTTCATTTTTTCCCTGATGTTAAGGCGTAAGTTGGCTTGCGATGTTATGATCTTATATAATGACGATTACAAATGAAAACATAGTTAGAAGCTTTGTCTGTTGAAAAGTTTATCTGATTATTGTATAATGCTGATAAAGCTTCCTTTTCTTCCTGTTATTGAAAATGCATAATCTTTGTTATACATTAAACATCGTAGTTTTTGTATCATCTTTGAACTGCAATTTACTTCACACACACTTTTCTAGTAAAATCCCCAACAAAATCCATTAACAATTTAATGTTCATTCTCCAGCTTATATGTTTGGTATTCATAATTTCGGATCTTGCTACCAACATGCTTAATTAAATTGTAACCATTCCAAGGTCTCGCGTCATGACATGATCTTTAATTACAAGATTAAGATAACAATCACAAGATTTGAATTTAAGGGTAAAAGTTTCAAATAAACTTATGTGATTAAGAATCTGTGATGCAGTAAGTTTTGTGTAAGTTTCCTATCTTCTTGATTTTTGTTTGCTCTGCATGTAGGAAACATTTGAGAAATAATTTCGAGTTTACTTCATAACGACAGAGAAACTAATGATATTTTTACTTCATTTAATACGTGCAACTTATTCCCGCAGTGGTATATCTTATATAAATTATATATACATCCATTGGTCCAACTAGGAACATAATATCCGAATTCACTATATGACAAATCATTTATGAATACGCATGATTAAATACACTTGTTGCGAATTCGGAAAACACAAACGGTTAACACACACAAAGAAAAAAAAATAAGCACAAAACAACAAACAACAAACAAATCCCTTTAAACGAGGAACATTCTTAGTTTAAATGGTGTTCGTCTAAATCTGTGTTATATTTAATAATGCATTTTGCAATTAATTTAATTATTTCTCATTTTATTTTCATTACTTTTATAGGTCCTCCAAAAGTATCATTTACATGGAGACATTGGACCACCTGGACTGGGCCGTATGGAGAACAAAAGCCGACTGGGGAGAAAATGGAGATGATTGGTTCCTGTATTGCAGAGGTTACAGAAGACTTAAAAATAAAATACATTCAGGTGTATTTCGATCCTAATCCTGTTATGGTCAAACTCACTGGTACAAAATGTCCAATAATGAAATAAGGTTTTTATAAAGTTGAAGATGTAGTAAGGGCCTATAATAAGTCTTGTTCAATACAAAAAAAGCTGGGTCCCAAAATTGTACCCTGGAGTTACATTTTAAACGAAACTATATCAAGTTCCAAACAAAAATACAAAGACATAATTAAACGTCAAGTTTTTGCTTGAAACTGTATATAATTGCAATTTAATTGTTAGTTCTCGTTGTAACATGATGAAACTAGCATACTAAGTAATATGGGAAACTTACAATAATAAGAATGTTGACTGGCCTTTCAATAACTAATTATGCCGTTGATGAAGAACGAAAATATTTTTTACTGTCATATCTACTTTACCTTTCCAACGGCGATACAATTGTAAAAAAAATGAAGGAGTCCTAAAATTTGATACGAATTCAGTAATCTCTGGTGTTTTAGTGGTTTTTAAATACATGTCAAACGTTCAAAGTTCTCAAGTTTCAAAACTAAGATAAAACCTTTGAATATTTTCCTTTTTTTTTGGTTTTTCTAATTGAAGTATCAACTGTAATTTTAGAGATTGCCTTACTTCTACCATACTACATCCTTAAGGAAAAATACTTAGGCTATTTTAATACTGTAAAGTTATGATTTTGTGAGGTAATTTTCAAGATCGTTTGTGCTTTATTTAGTTCTTTGAAATTCTTCTTAACAAATGTATCTCCTCAGAAAAATTTGTCAGCGTTTGAAATATTTTTACTAAAAGTACTTGACCGCAAAAGTAGTAAGATAAAGATTTAATATATATGCATAAGAGGGTGGTTGAAGTTCAATTTTTTTATGCTTTACTAACCAAGCTTATTGAAATCATCTTTACCCTCTGCTTAAATTAATATTTATTACTTGTTTGAAAGGCCTTGACAAGGCTTTTAATACGGTTTCAATGCAATGTTTATCATATCAGTTGTGTTGTCACTACATTAAAGAAAATGTTAAATATTATAAAATATATGTAGAAACGGGTTCTTTCTACATAAGATATCAGATTTATATGTATTTTATATTGAAGTTAAACAGGGTTGTGTTGTGCATTAATTCTATCCAATATACCAATAAATGATATTGTAGTATATAATTGACAAGACATGTAATTGTGTTTGTATGATAATGTGAATGTTCCGGGGTGAATGTATTATTGTTTTATTATGGTTTTGTTATTATTCATGTATGCCTTCAACCCTAATGTATATGGGTACAAATGTGCATTTAAATAAATAAATATCATTCTATCTTTATGCTCAATTGTACAAAAAGTATTGAATAAACTGACAGGTTATTGTAATGAATGGAATCCCAAAGAAAATATTGATAAATTCAGCATAATGGTCGTTTACAAGGCTTGAAATATTCGTAATGGATATAAATGTCTTGACAAAAAATCATGAAGCAATATAATGCTAATACTTAGGTCTTATTTTCAAACCATATGTCATCCTTTTCTGCTGACCCGAAAGCCGATTATTTTTGGAACCTTGCAATATCAAAATTTTTGTAAATTTGTTGAAAACTAAGGAGTATCTCCCTCATGCAAAGCTCTGTCCTTAGCTGGTTTTTTGGCTTTACAATTAGTTAATATTGGTAATTTTTTTTTCTCTATCAGTTTTCAAACATCTTCCAAACGTTTATCTTTATCTGCACCGAAAAGACATAAGTTGTCGAAATGCACATATGCAGAAAATAAATTTGAAGTAACTGCGGTATTTAGTTATTTCAGAAATTTGATGTTCGGACATTTGATTAGACATAATAATTCAGAGAATCGAAAAACAGCATTTCTTTTGACAAGATTAAAAAAAAAAATAAGTGTTCAAAGGCAACAAATAAAGTGATTGTGTTTGAGCTCGGGTTACTCCTACCATCTTACTTGTATTGACACTTTATCAATAAACCCTACTTATACTCTTACTACATGCTGTTTCATGGGGTCTGTGTCAATAATCTTTTTATGTGTATGTGTGTCTTCATTTTTATTTTCTGTGCAGTATCCATGTTATGTCATTATTTATTGGTTTTTACGATGTTGCCATTGTCCTTGGATTATTCGTTTTAGATTGACGGTCGGTTCTCACTTACGATTATTACCCCAATTTACGAGGGACATGAATATTAAAAATCACACTTCAGTTAAGCATTGTGAATAAAAGGATGTGGAGTAAATGCACATGAGACAAAGTCTCTACAAATACATGGTAACAAACAAGCAAAAGAACAACGCTTTTATTGTTGTTCTTCATCTTGAAGTCACCATGAGGCCTTCAACAATGAGCTTTGCTCATACCTCATAGTAAGTTCAAGACGGCCCCTA
>MJUU01011767.1:56097-98742 GCA_002080025.1 Modiolus philippinarum
GTACACATGAGATATTATCTCATGTACAAGTACACCATATCTAAGAAAAATAAAGAGCATACATCTCTACCACGGGGAATTGTTTTACGAACTCCACACTGCAATAAAAGACAAACTCCTGTATTAAATATTTTATATATATTATATTGAAAAAAAATATATGTATAGTTATAGGCTTTTCACTGTATGTAAATCATCAATGAAATACATGTATGCGTTTGTGTGCTTTCAAATGGACAAGAATGTAAATATTTTACTAAAGAAACTGGAGTCAAGGTTACATTCAAATATAAGACTAACATGTCCACCTAAAGGACTATCAATTTATCAAATATATTTAAGTATTGATATTAGAATTGCTGTGTAAAAAGTAAGCAAAGTAAATGGTCATGAAATTAATGTCAAGGTTACTTGACAATGTTGGACTTGTATGCATCCCTGAGATGTACATTTGTAACAATAAATAGGGTATGACGGGATACGGAGTAAATGCAAATGAGACAAAGTCTCTACAAAAAAATGATCAAAAAGTAATGGAATAACGCTTTTTTGTTGTTCTTCATCATGAAGTCACCATTAGGTGACTTCTGCGTTCTCAATTTTTATGGCATAAACATTGATCTATTAAATCTGCAATTACTGTTTTCAGTTTATTGTGTGGAAGGGTTGTATAAAGAGTAGAAAAGTCAAAAGTTTGAATGCTATGGAAATGGGAAAGACAGGCTGAGGATAATTGTTCAAGGAGATCTTTGGAATTTTTAAGAACCCACATTTGATTCACGCCGCTTGTGGAGTAAACTTTATCACAGTAATTTTTCAGGCCATCTCTGACTGCGGTCAACAAAGTAGTGAGGAGCTGTGAAAAAAGGTTTAGTGGTGCATCTGGAAGACCCGGCAATGAATCTCTGTCTGTATGGATTCTTATGAAGTTTTGGTACCCAGTAGATGTAAGGGAGTTGATTGTTTTCATCACTGGCTTGTATGCCAAATGATGCTAAAACTGAAGTGTGATTTTTTACAATCTCATCCCTCGATATTGTAGTAAGGGTATAAGTAGGGTTTCCAGATGAACTGTCGATGCCCATCTCCTTCACAAGGCAGTCGAGATAGTGTCTCTTACATACAAACAGTATGTTGTTAGCAGCTTTACCTGCAGGGTCAATGACATAATTTTCATGGAGGTTGGTCAGAGTTCTTACTACAAGGGGATCTTCAAATATACTGGGATTTCTGGATTTCGTAGCTGTTTTTAAGCGCCGAATGCGATTTACAATTAATGACTTTATGGACTTGATCCAGTCAGACAATGTCTCAACGTCCTCTTTCTCTTTCTTTGCCCACTTCCTAGCATAGTCTTCAACTGCTTCCATCAAAATCTTGAAATTGTACTTCCAGTTGATATGCTGGGGTTCACGGAATTTGGGACGTTTTGAGAAGATATCTCGTAGTTTGAGGTTGTCTGCGATATCTAGGTCACCAGTTATAATGTGTCAAGCCGGACTATAATTGAATGGGGAAGAGGAGCAAGTACAATCAGGTGGTTTGGCTTTAAAGTCATCGATTTGGAAGGAAGTCACGCAATACCCGTTTGTAATTGAAAATGGAAGTTGCAATTCGTTTAGTGTAGGAATATGAGATAAGTTGAACTGATTGATCATTAAAATAAGGAGGAATGTTTGATGTCACTGTTTTGCTGTGTTGAATGTTAGCAAGATTTATAGTGTCCAAGCCTTTATTGGCGAATTGAATTTTGATAAATATCTGGTTATCAGGTTTGTTGGCGGATGTGGTGACAGGCTTGAACAGTCGGTGGTTAGAAATGTCCAAAACAATCGCTGTTAATTTGTATTCTAGGGAATGGCTATCAGTTACGGATGATGCTATACATGTTTTGCAGAAGCAATGAAGTTTTGAAAGTGGCAAGGAATACAGTTTGGTACAAATGTGGTGAATACCTAAAGGACCGGAATAGTCATGAACGGAAGAAGACCATTAAGTGAAATGTGATGCAGACTAGGGGCAGTATAGTGCCTATGTCCATGAATACGTGGTCTACGTTAGCTTCCATTCAATATATTCATCACATTCAACGAACTGCATCCTAGACTTGACAGATTACCTACACTTTTTATATTATCATTGCAACCGTAAGGTATTGCAGTCCCCAATTCTCTGATCTAGTATTCCTCTCTTTGTAGACGGTAAGATGTACTAAGTGTAGGGTTATTTGTTTTATGATATATTTTCTCGATAATCCTGACTTTCATGTTTACAATGGAGTGGTCAGATTGGTTGAAATGTGCGTAAACATGTCGGGTCTTGTTGTCCTTGACCTCGTATCTATGTCCGCACATACGTTTGTTCAACCTATCTTTTGTTTCCCTTACATATATTTACCCACAAAGAGAGCACTCTAAGCCGTAAATGAGATTCTCTGAGGAGCAATTCAGATCGTCGTATGTTCTTGTACAATAAGTTTTGTTTGTAAAATAACTTTTAAAATTTGAGTCTGTGATAAGTATGTTACATATTTACAATTTTTTACGCGGCATGATGAAATTGTGCCCTGCGAGTGCTGATCGGGAAAATTTAAAATGCCTTGTAGTATTACTGAACAAGGTTTCATTTTAGGAATAGAATCTTGTGAGCTGTTAGAAGTAAACGACTGATCTAAAACTGATTCCTGAGAATCAGTCAAAGTTGGTATTTGACGACTCTGGACACCTAATTGTCCCTATGAACCCGTGTCCTTATTTTCATCGGTAAGGAACCTTTTTAACCAGGGAAACGTCCCAGCCGGTATTCGTTCCTTTTGATTCTTTATTCTCATGGCTAAAGTAAACTTGAGCTATTGAGCGGACGATATCCTCAGGGACGAACCGTCCACCAGAAGAGAACGAGAACACAGAAAACAATGACGCTTGACACAGAAAACAATAACGGTAGACAGATACAAAGCACAAAATCAGAAATCACAATATCTAAAACAAAGGCACTCACAGTGTGAACTCCAGTGAAACTGAAAGGGACATCAGGTGCTCCGGAAGAGTATAAGCATATCCTGCTCTGTTAACAGCACCTGTCACACTGTAAGTGAGTCAAGCCGGAAAAATTCAAAATCGGTAGTCAAATCCGGGAAGACGTGAATCTAGCTGAATATGTCCACTTTCATTTGGGATACTGACACGTCACATCTTTCAATGATGTTATGGTGAACGCCGTATAATTTCTTGAGGGATGAAATTAAAATAGGTTGAACAAATCCCTGACTCAGCAGCCTTTGGGACAGTGTTTTTGCTCTGTTCAGAAAATCACTGTACAAACTACACGCTCGACAGATAACACTATTCCTACACTTTTGAAACGATTTATCGGTTTCACTAATGTCAACTTAAATTTTTGTCTCTACAATCAATCGAAACATACACCAATGCGTATATACACCAAAATTAATTATCACCGTCCAGGGTCTTTTAAAATTACAAAAAAGCCAAAAGCATTACAATAAGAGATTCGTTTCCTCGACAAAACCACAGCTCAGGACAAGATAACTTCTGCGCCAAATATATGCATTCTTCGGAGCTTTCCTCCNGGGAGTTCACACTGTCAGTGCTTTAGTTTTTTGTGTTGTCTTGTTAAAGTTTAGTTTTGTCTTCGTCATTGATGTTTGTGGTACCGATTTTCCTTGTCCATGTGTGAATACTAAAGTGATTACAAAAGCTTTTTCAAAATTCCACCTTGGTACTGTTTGAGGGTTAGAGAAGTTACATGTACCATGGCTCTCAACTGGCTTTGTCTCAGGGTTAGAAAATGACAATAACCAACCAGTAATATAACAGATCTGTGTACAGAGCAGGACATGCTTACCCTTCCGGGGCACCTGATGTCACTCTTGTTTATTGAGAGTTCACACTGTAAGTGCTTTAGTTTTTTGTGTTGTATATGTAACGTTCGAGTGTTTTGTAGGCATGTGGTGTCTTTGGTCTTCCGTCTTTTGGTGTTCTTGCTTTTGCCTTGTCTCTGGACTTTGATTTGTGTAATCTTGTGCTTTGTTCCTTCGGTATTCTACTGCCGTTGTTTCAATGATGCTATGGTGAAGGCCGTATAATTTCTTGAGGGATGAAATTAAAATAGGTTGAACAAATCCCTGACTAAGCAGCCTTCGGGACAGTGTTTTTGCACTTTTCAAAAAATCACTGTACAAACTACACGCTCGACAGATAACACTATTCCTACACTTTTGAAACGATTTATCGGTTTCACTAATGTCAACTTAAATTTTTGTCTCTACAAACAATCAAAAGATACATCAATGCGTATATGCCACCGTCCAGTGTCTTTTAAAATTACAAAAAAGCCAAAAGCATTACAATAAAATTCGTTTCCTCGACAAAACCACAGCTCAGGACAAGATAACTTCTGCGCCAAATATATGCATTCTTCAGAGCATTCCTCCTCTCCATCCATGCAATAGCGGTGAACCTATTGAGGGTTTCCCTAGACAAGATTACACCGAATTTTTTGTCTGTAATGCTAATTTCAGGACATGCTGTCTGAAAGCTGCCTCACAAGAGGAAGGAGAACTAATCTGGAGCATTTTGTGTTAAGCAAATCATTCTCGTAGTTTGTTCAAATTACACAGTGCGCATATGCAGAAAGTAAATTCACAGTAACTTCGGTATTTAGTTTTTTCTGATAATTAATCGACAGCAGTAATGATACTTATGAAAGTAGGGACAATTGAGCGCTGATGTCATGAATTGGAATACCCCTTCAACTGTCTTTGCTGCTGCTCAATTTCAAACCTGTAACCAAAGCTCGGCTGTGTTTATTGTTTCAAGAAAGAAGTGAACCAAAAGAACAAAGATGTCTGTTATTGACCTTTCTGATGCTTTTGCTTGAAAAGTCTGTCAATGCGCAGATCGTATGGTACAATTCTTGTGTCGGTTTTCTCCTGTTATCTACACAATTAGATCAATTAGATACTCCACTTTTGTCAATAATTTTCACTGATTTGGAATCAACGACATGGCCAGCAAGAACTACAGCTTGCCCGATTTCAGAAAAGACTTGCCAGAGATCTCGTCATACTTCAGTGTATATAAACCAGTGAATCAGATAAGAGCTTGCTTGTTCTAATTTGACGACAAAAAAAATCTTTCAATCTAGAATCGTTCTACCCGCGGTCACTTCTAAAGGTAAGAAAGTGAGGTGAAATATCATTTGGTAGAGAAGAATGAATTTTTTATATATTTTTTTTCAAACTACCCTTTGCAACAGTCAAGAAAAAGAAATTAATAAGGTAGTGATAAATGTAACTGAACCATGAAATTGAGGTCAAGGCTACATGACAGGTGTCAGATTGGCATGGACCCGCCAAGGTGTAGCAATAAAAAAATATAGTATGTCTATACATTAAAATGCCTCAGAAATTGACTTGAATACGACACTACAAATGTATGACGGAAAATTTATAAAGTCATTGAATCATGCAAATATAATCGATCCAGAGAAATCATCTTGTATATGAAACTATGTCGCAATTTTATGAAGTCCTCGAACCATGAAAACAAGGTCAAGGTCATCTGAAACATGTGATGCTGGAAAGCTAAAACTATCAGCTACCTGTGGACAAAAGATGTTGCATATGACTAATATACTTTAAAAGTTATTAAGGTTTCAAAAAAGTTTACGACACCTTTTTGTCGTCGACGAAAATAAATACCTATGTCTCGCTTCCAGAGCCTTTCGTCATAGGCGAGACAAAAAAAACCTAAAATGCGAATTAACAATGTTGAAATTGCAAAAGAATATAATGTAAAATGATTAATATTATTTAGATCAAATAGATTGCAACATTTATAAAATAAGATCGTGTGGGTTAAGTATCAAAGAGCAAATAAATTTAAAATAAACCATCCTCATTTAAAATGGGAATTTTACAAAATCGTGTCGTAAGAATCATAGACGACCTCTTGAAAATGAAAGTAGACACATCAGAGATTAACATACATAAAAACTAGCTGTGTGTTAGGAGAATGCATTAAACTCCTAAACTAAGCCACTTTTTTTTTACTTGACCGCTGCATTCATATGGATACTAATAAAAGCATTTTGATATTTTAAGAAATACAGAACACATTGCGTAAGGTAGATCGGTAGTCTTCTGTCATTTTGGATTTGTTATTTATGCTGTTGTGTTATTTTCTGCTTCTTAAATATGCAAATATTTTTTATTTGTAATGAATCAATCAATATTATATCCATGATACAAAATGAAAATAACCTACTTTGACTTGATTTTACATGTATTTATCTAATTAGGAAAGGTATTTTAACTTGATAATTAGATATATTGAAAGAGGATATTTGAAAAAGGAGATAATCTGATAAAAATATCTTATAAAGATATCACTATGAAAATATACATTTTACAAATTATATGGAAAACAAAGTCGGTGACCCCATTTTTCTCTATGTTTTTGAAAGTATGTTCAAAAGACTAACACTTAAGAAAAAAAAGAAAGAAATCTATGGAATAGTTTTGAAGAAAACAACAATATACCTGTTTTCCCCTATATATTCATTAGAAATATTTGATTATTTTGATATCAATTATTTCATAAACAAGCATGGTGACCCCCTTTTTTATTTTTTTTATTTCGATGCTTGTATAAACAGGAAACTCTATTGTGAAAATAAAAAAAGCTATGGAACAAAATTTGGAGTACCCATCTACCTTAAAGGTAAATTAAAACGTATATAAAAAATTTGAATTTAATCGGATTTCGAGCTATGTCTATTCACTGATTCTTTTTTCTTTCAGTAGCTGTATTGACAGACCAGGGTTTTTGATGCATGAAAATGATTTCAGTATATGGTTGCATAGCGTGCAGGTTTAAATACATTAAGTAATTATGTATTCGGGTCATTTGAAACAAGGGAACAAGTGCGTCTATAAGAGAAAGAATAAGGTAATGACTCTAATGTATAATATTTTCTGATCACAAGCATTTAAAAAAATCATTGTTTGATTTAACTATACCTTGCTTTTTGGAAAACTAAATTGAATACATTGCTGGACGTTATGTTAAGCCTGTACCTATTGCTGTTCAGTTTCATATAATTTTACCTTGATCGAAAAGGCAACATGGCCACAGTTGCCATAAATATATTAATATTGAACCGTATTTGAAGCATTTTTTTTTCAGAACAGTTAGATAAAAATCAAATCAAATTTCTCAGGTGGTAGGATCGCTATGACGAGAATGCAAACATCTAAAATTTCAAAATGGGAGATTTCAAAGATGAATACACAAAAAATCAAATTTCCTCTTTGTCCAATTTCAAGGCAAATTATCCTTTGATAGATTTTGACACTGCAAACAAAATGCAATAATTGATTGGGGACATAATGTTTTGCAGATTAGTATTCGTTTATTCACGTCCCAATTACGTCTTTCGCAAATTACTGGTACAAGACAAAATGGCAAATGTAGAAAAAAGCCGCTTTCCTGTTTTTGGTTACGTAACTTAGAAACGAACCGTCAGTCGAAAAAAAAAAAAAAATGGCAGGAACAACAGCAATATCGATATCGGTAACACAAAGAAACAAGAACAACACATGAGTACGGGTCGAAAAAAAAATTAAGACACATGATGAACATTACAGTTCCAATAAAAACCATGGGTGAGATCAGTTGCACCGGTACAGTAAGCATCTCCTGCTTCATTTAAGAATCTCGCCGCGTTGGACACAGCAATAAAGGGAAAGGTCTGTTGTCATCTGGGAAACAAATATCCTAAAGCGATCCAAAAGATCGTGATATCGACCGTAAAACTTAATGTGAAGACTTTAAGTTATTGGTAACATAGGCTTGCTCAAGTAGTCTATTTGTAAGCAACCGAGCTCGACCAAGGAAGTCTCTTTATCACGTCCACTGTATCGAACATAATCGCTTGAGTAGCGAATGAGTTGAGAGATGTTAGCCCAATATGCCCGCGCCTTTGGAATGTTGCTACAACGAAAAGGGAAGTTGACCATTGGGAAAGCGAAGTCATCGCGTTTTTCATACAGCCTGGTTTATAGTGTACCAAAGATGAAGGTCAAGGAACGAGGCTAATGTGAAAGTATCTGTATTATCCTTAATTTCGGATACTAAGATAAGATTTAGATATTCAGGAAAGCAATCGTTGTTTAGTGATAAAATATCATCTATATAACGGAAGCCGAAATTAAAGGAATGGGCAAAGTTTTTTATGTGTATTTTTAAGAAGCCCTTTAATGAATGGATACAGCCTAAAAAATGTGGAGAAACAGATCGGCTAAACAACAAGTTACAGCATAACAGACACCGATATAATACAAGATGTTTCCAATGGAGAAAATGTTCCTTTTGTTTTTGTTACACGTGTAAATTATAGCAAGTTTTAGTATTACGGACATCGATAAAATATTTAATTGAGAAAAGTCTTTATAATCATATGTTTTTGGTTAAATAACAACATTAAGACATAATATTAAATGGAGAAAAAGTCGTTTTTCTTTTATAATTTTGGTTAAATTACAACAAGTTACATTTTCATTGACATCGATATAATACAACATCCAGTGGAAAAACGTTCCTTATGTTTAATATTTTTGTTAAACTATATAAATTATATAAAGTTTCAGGATAACGGACATAATATTAAATGGAAAAATGTCCCTATTATTATATGTTTCTGGTTAAATTACGACAAAATTCAAGGCTTCCAAAAATGCCATCTCATACGATCATTAAAAAGTTCTTTAAAAGATATGAGTCCCTTGTTGACAAAATTGAAGTCTGAGCTCGAACTCTGTTTCAAGATTCTTTCTTAACTTAATACTAGGATGATCATTTCTTGTAACTGTCTTCGACTTTTCAATACTTGCTACCGGACACTATCGCAACGGAAAAGGGGGGGGGGGTTGGCTAGCCATAAAACCAGTTTTACCCAACATTTCTTTTGAAATGCCTGTACCAAGTCATGGCAATTGCGGTCGACAATTTTTCCGGTGCTTTCCACCTTACTTGTCTTTTTGTCTCATGGACTTCGGCCCTGGTAATTTTGTTATTACCCCCATTTTCCGTCTTACAGACCACGATATATTACTAGCTGAGTGTGTATGTTTTATGTTGTTGTTATACATGTAAATTATAGCAAGTATATAATATTTTGGATATTGATAAAATATTGAATGGAGAAATGTCCCTATTATCATAAGTTTTTGGTTAAATACAGCAAAAAAGACATAATATCAAATGGTGAAAAAAGTCGTTTTTCTAGTATGATTTTGGTAAAATTACAACAAGTTTCAGTGTTCGATATGATACATCATGTTTACAGCGGAGAAATGTCAATTTTGTTTAATGTTTTTGTTACACGTGACATGTAAATTCTGCGTGTTTCAGTATTACGGACATCGATAAATATTAAATGGAGAAATGTACCCTTAATTTTATATTTTTGGTTAAATAACAGAAAATTACAGTATTATAGTGCATCGATATGATATCGAATGGAAAAAAATATTCCCTTTCTTATATGATTAAACCCTGTCCTCAGTTCTAATTACCTTTTCAAGAAGGTACCTAATTTATTTACTTGTATTGTCACTGGTGGATTTAATTTGTAATTATCTGTTGATTAAAATAAATATTTTGGGATAATTAAAATTGAAAATATTATAATCTGAAACAAGTATTTGTCACACAATGCAATATGAAGTGTTGTTCATCTTCTATTACTTTATATTTGCGACAAAGCCTTTTATTTCTGGATATTGTCAAATGTCTCCCCTTTTTTATGAGTAAAGTGTAATCACTTATTCTGAGTTTTGTTATGAATATTCTGAATTCAAATTTATTTATATTTAAATATTCTTAAAGGACAATATATTTCTTAGAGATTTATATAAATTCAATTTACTTTTATCGTCAATATTTTTGAATTTTCTTTCTTTAATTAAATTATTAAAACATTTTATTTTTGATTTTATATAATTCTTAATAAAATTTATTTGTTTAAAGTCTGTAAAATTTTGAAGTTTATTTAAGTCTACATCTGTTTCAGAAAATATATCTCTTAAATCAGTAAATCAAGAATTTATTCCAGTTGAATCAATTTTTTTTGTTATTAAAAAAATCTTTTACAAGTAGATTTATTCTATTTGTGTTTAATCTAGTTAAATAAAGGGGAGTTTGAAGTAACTAAAAACGCAATCAGAATTCTCCTCGTGCAGTTCTGATCCAACAGGTCTGAGGAATTTTTCTTTGTTCCAAGTATATATTTGCAAAATAATACATGTAAATATTCGAAAGGTGTTCTATCAAGAAAATAAAAATAATCAATTTGTTTTCCAGACAGAGCTAGTGCTGCTGAAGAGGAATAAATTTTCGAAATGGCCATACAGCTCATTAAAATAATTGCAGTTGGAGTTAACATATGTGTTATGGTCTCATGTTCATTTACTCCATATCCATTCATAAAATATTTTCTTGGTTGTTTGCAAGATTTGTGGTACTCTGTGAAAATTTACCATTATTTTTATTTATTATGACTAAATGTGTATATTCAGTAACATTTTTAATCTCTTCATTCCTATATTTTACAAAAATAGACTGGATTTTGAGTCGAGATTGTGCAAAAACCATAGTTTTAGTTTTATCTAAATAAGGACTGAGTTGCCAATCATGACAGTAATCAGTATTTCAGGCGTCGCCTTTTCTACTTTCAAGGGAATTCGGGTTATTGGATGTGGTTTGTTTCCATTGATTTATTTACTTTTTTAAAAACATTTTTAGGGCCATTTAGGGCTTGCTATATGGTGCTTAGTTCCTCACTGTGTTGAAGACCGTACGGTGACCCCTAGATGATTTGGTTCCCGGGGATTGGATGTTGTCTCCTTGACATTTACTCAATATCCTTTCTTTTTAATAAATATCAAATCCAACAATTTTTATACATTAAAAATTTAAATTCTATCCTAGTGTTTGCCAAGTTTCAGTATTTTTTTTTTATTTTATCATATATGTTTTGCCAAATGACAGACATTTTCAGTTTTGCAATTGTCGTATGCGGATACTAATTAATGATATGGTTTTGGCAAAATTGAAGCAAAAGAAGGTTTCAGATTTTTGAGCATCGATGTCATATTTATTGCTATATTATATGGAACACACACGATACAGATAATGTTCTTTTTGTCAGGATTAACAGAAGTTTTACTTATGTGTGGGCATCATTAATAACCAACGTATTTGCTTTCTTCTTAACCTAAAATTATTACACCAGTAATGGAATACAATATTTTGTAGTTATATACAAAAATACATCTTTATCTAAATCTATCTGGTGAAATTACAAAATACCGATGTTACTGTGAATTTAAACTGCATATTCGCATTTCGACAACAAATGTCTATTCAGTGCAGATCAAATCAAAACGGGGGCCTGGGTGGCCGAGTGGTAAAGGTAGTTCTACTACCCATACAACCACTGTAATCTATCACCACTGCGGTTTGAGCTCGCGCCCCACTTTGTGCATTACAAAAAGGGTGCACTCGACTAACAATCGTAAGTGATAAGGTATGCCAGTTACCAGCCGAAGGTCGGCGGCTCTCTCTCCGTGCACTTCGGCTTCCTCCACCACTAAAACTGACCGTCCTTAGATAGCTGAAATACTGCTGAAAGTGACGTTAAACCCAATATCAATAATTAAATCAATCAATCAAATCAAAACATTTGGAAATCAATAAATTGAAATGTATGTAGAAGCTGATAGAGAACAGATTACCAATATTATCTAAAATTTAAAGCCAAAATCAGCTACAGACAGAGCTCTGCAAGAGGGGGATACTCAACATTTTTTAAAATTTCAAATAATATAGAAATGATTTTATGGGTGTAATAACAAAATAACAGAACAGAATTGTCAAGGGCCATAGTCGAAGAGGCTGATTGGAAAATGTCATTTCATTAACAATGAAGGGATATGGAGTAAATGCAAATGAGACAAAGTCTCTACAAATGCATAGTTATAATAAGCAATGGAACAAGGCTTTTATTGTTGTTCTTCATCTTGAAGTTACCATGAGGCCTTCAACAATGACCTTTACTCACACCCACAGCAAGTTCAAGACGGCCCCTAGCACTGGTTTGAGCGGAATTCATTGCTAATTGTCGAGCAACGCTACATCAATGCTTTTTTACCTAATGATCCATGGATGCGGGATCGTCAACAAACTTAACTGGTAAAGTGTTCTTACAATCGTTGTCATCCATTGCCCGATTAAAAGACGATAAACCTCAAGACCAAACCAGTTAAAATCCATGGTACATTGTTCTTCTCTAAATCTCAAACAAGCCCAAGGTGAAAGTTTGAAAAACATATATTTATCTCTTTTTACACAGATATCACGACGACAAATCTGTATCACAAACATCATCAACAAAGACAAAACTAAAAATAACAGTGTGATATTCAAGACAAAAAACTGTCAACAGCAATGGTCCTGACTTGGTACAGGCATTTCAAAAGAAATACATGTAGTTGGTTACAATGTTCGCTTTTTTTTTGATTTCCAATGTGTTGAATTTAGCTGCACTGATGAGACACAAGATGTCGTAATGGCATAGGCAGAAAGTAAATTTACAGTAACTTCGGCATAGTGTACCCCCTGGCAGCAACTCAATAGCAATTACTATTGAAAAGTCGTAGGCGATAAAGAGAAATTATTATTATATCAGTCCTGAGTAAAAAAGAAACTTGAATCACAGTTCGGACCAAAAGTTCAATTTTTTCACACTGTACTGATATCTGTTAAAGAACTCTTTTAAAGATTGTATGAGACTTTTCTTTAATCTTGATTGATAAGGCGTTCACAAAGATAATAAAGTCTAACCAGAAAGTCTGTATAATTTTCGCTAGCTCTCGCGTAATGAATCAATCGTGAAACACACCCTACATAAGCAGGAGAAGTTAGAATATTACTTTCCATGTTAGGGAAATATATAATTTTGAAATTAAAATCCTCCATTAAGTTGTAAATGTTAGTGTCGAAATGACCATTTTCGTCAGTTGAACTTAAAGTACAATTGGAATTTTTAAGATTCTTAAATTTTGCTTAACCCCAATATTTTGTCATCGGTGCACGAATCATGGTACGCGTTACCAGATTTATTGCTTAATGTATCATTCATCGTTCGAATCGTGTGCTCTAAACGTGTGAATGGCGTGCGTTACAATCGTGTGAACCATGTGCGTGGGGTTGGGAATGTTAAACATTTCAAGCGCTGTAAGCCACCCAAGTACTCTACTTAGTAGATCAAATATGATAAACAATAAGGTTAAGTGGTTAAATCTAAATCATGTTCAGGATTTGTGTAATTATTCATTGTTGCATTAAAGAAGAATATTTCTTTTGTTCTTATGACGTATTAATATGGTCTTATTGTCATGTTTTCATTGTCGAAACTGTGGCAACTGAATATATATTTCTATCTTCTCATCCACTTTCGCTATCTAATGATAAATAGTGTTATCACGATACATTAAGGTTTGTAACCCAGCAAAGAAATACAGGTCAGTTCAGTTTATTTCTAGCACTGTAAACAAACTTTTTAAGCATTTTTTTTTCTCTGCGAATCAAGATTTCCGAACAATTTTCAGACAACTAATTTTTGCGACAATCTAATAATTGACATAATCCAAAGAATGGTCAAACAAACTACAGATTTTTACGTTTTCCAATATTTTTCTTTCTCGAAATTTAATCAAAATTTAGTGGTCACGTGGACAAACTTGAATCACTTCTGCATCAGGCCACAAATACCATTAATGGGGATAATAAAAAAAATGCCAAACAAATTTTGTCAAGAGCCGAAATCCGTGCGACAAAAAGACTTATAACAAACTTATAAAACCTTTAAATCGTCTAATTCATAAGGGTTATAATTGTGATATTGTCGTCAAGTCATTACGTATGGCCTTCTTTGGTATTAATATTGATTTTTTGATAGGGTCTTTTTTAACTAATTACATTCTAAATTTCTAAAATCAGTTTTACATGTACACGGGTTATGTATTCCGGTATATACATGGAATCATTATACTAAACTCCTCAAAGGAAGGGATCTTGATGGAAGCTGTATACTGAGGGTACATAACTTAATTTGTCAGTTGGTAATGGGTCTGGAGCTGGCATGTCAGTTAACTGCTAGTAGTCTCTTGTGATTTCATGTTTATGTCCGTATATTTAGTTCTTTCAGTTTCATTTTTCACAATTGACTAAGTCCTGTTGCCAGCTGAATTTTACTGTTGTTACGATCGTGTTTTTGATTTATCACATTGGCTATAGGAGAAGGTTTGGGCCCAATAAAACTAGTTTAACTCCACCGCAGCAGGTTTGCGCCTGTCCTAAGCCAGGAAAGTTATTAAGCCTTTGTGGGTCTTGTCTGTTTTCTAGTTAGTTCACTTTATGTCTATGGAAGTCTAGGATGATGTTTATTTCGCTGAACTTGACTCTTTATTTACGGGCCAACTCCGACATGCCGTTGGGTGTGGGGTTTCCTCACCGTTCATTGAAGATCTTATGATGGCTTTGAGTTGTTATTACTCCCATTTGGGTCGTTGTCTCTTTGACACATTCCCCGTTTCCCTTCTTTTTCCTATTATAATGTGGAAACCACCCGCAAAATTGTCATCCGCCATGGTCCTGACTTGGTACAATCATTTCAAAAGAAACCCGGTTTTATGGCGCACCAAACCTCACTTTCCCTTGCAGTAGTGTCCGGTAGCAAGTCAAAAGTAATTGCTATTAAAAGGTCATAGACAGTTAAAAGATATGAACATTCCAGTACTAAATAAAAAAAGAATCTTGAATCAGAGTTCGGACCGAAACTTCAAATTTTTGATATCAATTTAAGAACTTTTTAATGATCGCATGAGACGGAATTTTTGAAGCCTTGATTAAAAAGGTGGTCACGGCGAAATGTCTAATTAAGAATTGAACTTATTTTCAAGCAGAAAAGAAAAATCATCTCAGCCATGAGCAGATGCAAATTCCTTTTTTGTGAGTCCCGGTCTCAAAATGATATACAAATACCGACATATATTCATTTTTAGCTTTAGAACATGTAGCAGATACCTTGTTCCATTTGGTTAATCTCAACATGTTTTATAGGGATATTGCCCCATAAACATTTTCTCTATATCCCGTTATTTGTACATGAATCGTTTTTCATTTTCAAAACGACACAAGTTTCGACACAATTGTGGTGTTGCATTACTTATACATAAGACGAGGACACGCACTTAATAATATGTCTCTAAGTATTGTCATGCGAAAACGAGAATACGTATCCGATGGACCCATCTTCAAAATGCATGGTTTTTGGGTTTCATTCTGAAGATATATAAAACAGTTAAAGTTGCATGGATCGATTTAAACCATGTTGTCCCAGTTTAAACAAAATCATAATATGAAAGCGCTACATTTCCAGAGATATTATTACTGACAATAATTAATCGACGGTATATCATACCTCTACTAAATTCCCGAAACGCTGATTGGGCAAAAGACGTCACGTGCTGAATGCAAATATTCCATATGGGGCGACTATAAAATCTTCATTCAGTGGCAGCTTTTACACGACGTCATCATGTAAACATTGATTCGTTTAAGATTCGTTTGTTGCGGGTTTTGCCAAATATAGAATTTAATGACCGTGTATATACCATATAAGGTTACTAACAAACTGTGTAATATGTAATATACTCCTATGGCAAAGGGGAAATCAGTCACTATCGCAGTGGCAGGGGAGGTTTAGTGCAACATAAAACCGGTTAAACCCGCCATTTTTCAAAGACCTGTGCCAAGTCAGGACCATTGCAGTTGACAAGTTTCCCGTTGTTTTCCACCTGATTTGTCTTTTTTCTCATGGACTTCGACCTTTGACAACTCTGTTCGGTAATTTTGTTATTATCCCCGTTCTTAACGACGTAGAAAAAGATACCATGGCAACTGGATTAAGATGCAGCCTACAGTTCATAGGATGAGTAGTTTGATGAATTAAAAAGTGCTACGTAAGTGGGTTCATAACAAAATTATTGAACGGCAATGCCAAGAGCTAAAATCCAAGAGTCAAAAAGGGAAAACAGATCGAAAACCACCTAAATGTTGTCGATCACATTGGTTTGTACTTGGTTCGAGCGTTTTAAAAGAAACGGTGAATTAGACCGTTTTTATGGCGCGTCAAACCTCTTCCACAACTGCAGTGTCCGGTAGGAACTAAAAAACAAGTGCCACTGACAAGTCGTAAGGGACCGACCATTTAACTTGAAAGGGGGAGGGGGGGTTCTAAAAAATATTTTGGAGCTGATTTTATGTAAACAAATATTTTGGCTGCCAAAATGATGAAAAAACAATTTCTGAAGGAGGCATTCTGCCCCAAAAAATAATGTTAATTTTGAAAAAAAATGTTTTGTTGATGCACATGAAAAAAAAAAAAATTCTGTACAGAAAGTTAAGGTGTCTGCAGGGTATTATTTTCCTATTATAGAATTTTGAGAAATTTTCTGTGTAGAAACATAATTGTGTTATTGTTAAAAATATAAAATAAAATTTGGGGTCACCGTGCATGTAAGGGCAAAAACTGAAATTGAAACTTTAAGGATGTTACAAAGAAATGATAGGAAAAATGATTTTATGAGTGAATAGTTTCAAAAATCTATTATAGATTTTGTTCATACTTTGCATGTGTTTTAAGATCATTATATAGTGTACATATAAAAAATAAAAATTGGGGGTCACCGTTGAAATAAGAGAGATAAATTGCGAAATATAAATTTCTCTAGTGATATCTATTTAAAATTATTTTATTAAATTATCTCCCTTGGATAATTTCTGTGTTCTATAAATTCGGTAACTTATTTAAAGTACAAGGGTTTAGTTCACCTCTTTTGTAATGGAAATGTTGTAAAATTGATAAGGTATAAATATTTAAAATACTTTGGAACTTTCCTTACATTTTAAATAAGCATTTTGTAAAATTTCTTAATGAATGAAACCTAAATGAACAAGTATTAAACAAAAATGGCGGAATAATACCACTGAGACACCTTAAATGGTCGGTCCCTAAGACGGTCAAATTAAGTAAAAGTGAGAATATGAAAGATCTGTTGGGTGGCTTACTGGTAAATGTCATTTTAAACCTTAAGACAAGACAAGGGTTGGTTATGCTAAACCATCCTTCTCTCAATTAATTACTCTGAAACATACTTTAACTAACTTTTAATCCATCAAAGTAAGAATACAGAAAAATACGTATGTCATAAAAATGAATGCTGTCATTCCGGCACTAAAATAGAATCTTCCACTAATATTTATTTATCAAGGCTACATGATGAATGAAAGGATATAGAGTAAATGCACAAGAGACAAAGTCTCTACAAAAACATGGTAAATATAAGCAAAGGAACATCGCTTTTATTGTTGTTCTTCATCTTGAAGTCGTCATGAGGCCTTCAACAATGAGATTTGCTCATACAGTAATTGGATAATTAATGGATCTAGTTTAGATCTTCATGCGCAAATGTTTTATTTTTATTTTTATTTGGTGTGACTTTGATCATACAAACACCGATTAGACTGTATCATAAATATTACTTGAGTTATCGATCTGTCTGTTGCCACTTTAAGGATGTAGTGAGGTGAGATTTTGGAAATTCGTTATAGTCATTCCGATCTCTCTGGTTTTATCCATTATTATCATACAATATATTTTGCCCCCATTACACCCTATTTGCTAGTCATCAAAGGCTTAAGTAGCATATTTAATGTCTGCAAGCAAAATTGCGGTAGGTTGTAGATTTTCCTTCAATGTGAAAGAAATCAATGTTGTGTTCATGTTGTACTAAGGTAAAAGTCCAAGAGAGCCTTTTCCCGCCATTTTTTGTGAATTAACTTCAAGACAAGGTCCACAACCTATCAATATTTTTAGTTGAATATACTCATTCACCAATACTCCTTCCGTTTACAGTACCATTTAAAACTCGTACATTTATTTAATTTCACCTCACTACATCCTTAAATATAATTTCTAACAGCTATTCGTCACGAATAACTCGAAGCCGAGTGCTTTTTATCATATTCGTTTGACCAACATGTTATTACAGGTCAGTAACATAGGTTTGTTAATAGCTAGGACAGGAAAAATATTCCTCACGAAGCTTGACTAGCCTCATCTTAAAATTAGGTAAAACAAATCAAAAGAGCAAAGTTAAGCATACCTCATATAAATGAATAGAAAAAGATAAGACTGAAGTAACTTATTCGGAATAAATAGTTCTAGATAAATTATTTGAGGTTAACGATTAGTCACAGTGCTTCGAAATCGGGAAGTTCAAAGGAAAGATAAAAAAAGAATAGAAAAGAGATGAAATAGTCAAAGGCATTTACGAGAATTGAAGTGTCTTGAATAAGAACAGAAGTTCGTTTTGCGATATTTTTTTCTCGCACTTGCGGAAAGCGATCTATCGAGTCGTTAGCGAATAAAAAAATCGTTAAAAGTATCGAGTAAATAGTCGGTCTGAAGTTGCTTAGAGTACATGGTTTATATACATTAGAAGTGTAAGCTGTCACTTTCATTCAACATTTGAATAATAATTATCTGTTTATTTGTATCGTTATTAAAATTTAATCACTTGTATTCGTGATAATAATATCTTAATGACTCTACATTAAGTAAAGGAATAAACAACAGTGGATAGCATTTTTACCTGCTCTAATAAATGGACTTGACCTGCATTTAGTTTGAACTGTTTATAGGCTAGTCTCATATTTCTACACTGTTGACAGGAAAACCCAAACTTTGCAGTAATGGAGGGTAAAACTGACAACGTCCCAATCAGGAAATATATGGATGATCCTAACATCACATGGAGACATTCAAAGCCAGATTACAGTCTAGTTAACGCAAAATATCTTAAGGAAAAGAGTCAAAACCATGCAGCTCAATCTTTAGAAAAAATTGTTGAAGACTTAGTGAAAACATGGGAAATGGAAAGTACGCACAAACCTTGCTTGAAGGTAAGTATACATCTTTTATCTTTCTTAAAGTGATTGACAGTTTGTACTTGTATATTTTGATGGCAGAATACATTTGTTATATATAATACGTAATAACGATAATGATGTAATAGATTTGATCACAGACCGCCTTATTAATCAAGGCTTCAGAAAGTTTCGTCTCATTCGATCATTAAAAAAGTTATTTTATAGATATCAGACCCTTCTGCATAAATTTGAAGCTTCGGTCAGAACTGTGATTCAAGATTCTTTTTTTATTCAGTACTTGGAGGATCATTTCTTTTAATTTCTACGACCTTTCAATAGCAATTGTTGTTGAGTTACTACCGGACACTACCATGGAAAGGGGCTGGCATGCCATAAAACATGATTAACTGACCATTTCTTTTGAAATGCCAACATAAAGTCAGGACCATTGCGGTTGACATTTTTTCCGTTGGTTTTCACCTGATTTGTCTTTTCACCACATGTAATTCGGCTTTTGACAACTTTGTTAGTTAATAATAGTTTGTTTTATAATTTCATTTTATACATTAAATCCTTTTAATTCCTTACATTCTTTTATTTAAACTTTGCTTATGTCAAACCTATGAAAAATTCAGAGGAGTTCAGTTTCCTGTTAAATTCATAATCACCAATATCTAAAAAATTACATCAGCAACCTGCTAAATTACTTCTCTCACAGTTTCCAAAAAAAAATCTTGCTGATTTTCAAAATGACCAGCAAACATCTTTAAGGTATGAAAATATTATGAATCGGTTTTGTCATGGTAGTGTAGATAAAAGATGATCTGTTCAAACAAACAGTTTTGAAGATGATTTAAGGCATTCGGAAATTGGTATCGTGTTGCAGGAATTAAATCCATGGGAAAGTGCCATATCTCATTAGCCGCAACTGACCTTTGTAAAAAATGCGAAGATTGTGATTTCCATTTTCGCATCTCGTCCAGTGGAAGTTTTACAAAGGAATATATGGAAAAACAGCCTTCAAAGAACCACTTACAACTATAATAAAATTTGATTATAAAATTCATTGTGTAGTCACTTACAAAGTTTGTGATTATACCTAATGGATGCTATAAATTCAACTTAAGAGCTTATGGGAAATTAAAACAAAATCCTAAAAACAGCTTGAAATAACTAAATATACAAAATTTACAACTAAATGTAAATTAAGTTTCTACATATTGCCATTTCGACAACTAGTTTCTCTTCAGTGCAGATAAAATGTAAACATTTTGAAAACCAT
This sequence comes from Modiolus philippinarum, assembly GCA_002080025.1. Taxonomy (NCBI): domain Eukaryota; kingdom Metazoa; phylum Mollusca; class Bivalvia; order Mytilida; family Modiolidae; genus Modiolus; species Modiolus philippinarum. Next base: position 76,462 of record MJUU01011767.1, read on the forward strand.
CAAATCAAAGAAGTTCAAAAACCGAGAAAGAACAAAAAATTTATATCATCTAAAAAGGAATGCCAAAATCAGCTTTGCATGAGGGAGATAACACCAATTGTAATCGGATTTAACCATAATTGTTCATGGGTGGTTTCTTACAAAGATAGCGATTTTCATGTTCATCTAAAATGGTTGCCAGCAGGGAACTTTGGTAACAGTAGTATAGTGGTGTCGTCTGGATTTTCTTTTTGTATATTAATAATGCCAATACTTCATCTTAGGACATTGTTAAACACTGGAATGTATGGCTTTTTGGATTATAATAGATAATAGCTCAGATGAGCAGTACAGTTAGTAGAAGTTTCCATTTAAGGTTGTAAGAACTTGTGTACAATCCTTTTTTTGTATACTAATAATTAGTTGCAAATAAAATATGTTTAGAACTTAAGCAATACAATTTCTTAAAGGTCTCTTGTTTATTTACATGCGTTTTATAAAAATTTACTGTTTTATCATAATTCTAACCCCTTAAAAATACTGAGGCTTCATTCCGTGTATAGCACTCGGTGAAAGTCCTTGGTACTGAATTGGCTACCTGCTTCGATATCTTTGGTAATGAGAACTTCTTTTTTGACTATTTTTTTAATGCTGCCGATGAAAGGTAACTCCTTGAATAACGAAATTTACCGTTCTTTATGCAACTTGGGTATTTATTTTATTTTAGTGGACTATATAGTTAGATTTTTTAATGTTTCCCCTCATACCCACAAAAATTTTATAGCCGAGTATTTCACAAAATATTCGTTTACAGTCTGATAGTTTGCAGTCATATCATTTATAAATTTTGACATGTAAACTACTTAATCGCACCATATGTGAATTGCACAATTTCTGCATTTGTTGAATGAAAGTCATGTTAAAGTTGGCCAATTTTATCAAACTACTGTGATCAGAGATAATATCTCATATGACATAATGGTTATGTTTTTGAATAATGTCTTAGTATTATTTTGATTTGAAATTATGGCTATCTCGAAAATAAAAACACAATACCGAAGTTACTGTAAATCAAATTCCAGAATACATAAAAGATTTTTATTATCCTAAACTAATTAAGTTTTTTTTAAATATTTAATACATTTCAGAACAAAAGTAAACTGACGGACATTGCACACTGTATTAAGTGGCACTTTAGGGAATTGATCATGACCTTATTTCACTTATAGTTTTACAAGTTGAAAAAAAGGGTAGAGCTACGCAAAATCAGTCGGACCGAGAAAGATTAAATAAAGAAAACCGTGGATTTTACCCCCTTAAAATTTTGACGCTATCCGATCAAAATTAGCGTTACAAACATAGTGCATTAGAATACAGCATACCATGTGATCAGCTTTAAACCAATTAGAATTAATTGAAAGCAATGCGAGCTGTATTTCTTCAAATTTCTTGGATGTTCTAAAAACGTGTTATGTCGTATCCATAAATATAGAAAATGATATCAGATACCATTTAATACATAACAAGCCAAGAATACTTCATAATTTCGATAATTTAACTGGGAGATATTCTCGAATCGATCATTGAGATTTCAAACAATAAGAGCCCTCCCGGTATAAAAATAAAGTTAGGAAACCCCTGTAAGAATAATATGGCTTGCATTCTTCAAATTTTTGTAATGTAAACAATAATTACACACTTACCCGCCAACTTTCTATTTGCACGTTGCACGTGATTTAATCGGATAGTATAAACAATTCTGTTAGGCATGTATCGGGAACATTTGACCGAATGTCACATGAATACGATACATTATTTGCTGTCAGCAAATAATTAATTCAAGTTACATTTCTATAATTTTCAAATATTTTATATGTATTCACGATGTATTGGACTTGAAACTGTTTAATTTCTCTATATTTTAACTTGAAAAGATGAATTCTACTGGTATTGCTTTAATTTGGAAAGGTTTTCATTTACATTCAAACAAAATTTGGCTACACACACAGATCATATTTCGATTTATTTTTTGAAAAGCAGCACCGTACGTCAGAGTAAACTTTTAATCGCTTCTAGACATGAAGTTTACTGGTCCATTGAACTCTTAAGATAGGCCTCTTTTCAAGTCACAGTCGCTGCACTTCTACTCTTTTAATGGGTACAATACAATTAACAGTCAAGGGTATTCGAACAATAGCAAATTAATTCACCCCGCTTCATGTGACATTGACGAATTATAGATATAAAAACTTGATAGTATTCTGTAACGTAAAATTATTTGTGAAATACCATTGCTTCATCAATGCTTCAAACTGAAAAAGGACATTATAATTAAATTTTAACCACTTACAATAGAAATTTAATCCAGAAAATAAATCAACTTGTACAAGAATATAAAAGAAGTGTCTCCCGTAATATATAATTATTAATTGTGTATAGATTCGATTTTAAGAAACATGAGCTGTTATTTTTCATTTTTCAGAATTCATCGTTTTAAGTCACAATTTGCGAACATTTAACAGGTTCAACTATTTTTTTCCCCGTGAAAACGTACAAAACGTATAAAAGTAAGAAAATTTAAGTGTAGTGAATAAATAAACAAAAGTTCACCCCCATTAACACTATCTGCCAAGTGCGAATCGATGAGATCATTATTATAGTCAAGTAATATATGCGATTGTTGAAAAAATCATTATTAATGTAATAAACATTTTTATTTTATAGTAATACTTTCTTTATCGGGATCGCATCTATTGTTTAAACTTTAATAATGATCTCATCGATTTGCACTTGGCCGATAGTGTATTAAGCAGAGTTCTCGGCGAACGGTTTAGGTAAGGAGAATTCGCTTATAATTGGTTTAGTCCGGTTGATAAAATGTGAAAACAATCGAATTTAAGTAAAATTGGATAATTTTTTTTCCCGGCTCAGACTAATGTTTAGGTATAGTTTTTGATATCTGAATATTTACTTTTACCTAAACATTACCAAGCTTAATAGTTGTGAAGTTGTTAGAAGACAACATAGCTCGCTTAGAATTAGAGTGAACTCAATGCACAATGAATTTGAGAGTTATTGTAACTTAATGTTTAAAAAAATTTTTAAGTGTGATAAAAGAAAGTAACATACCAAATAGAGACTCCTTACCACTAGAAGATATACATCCAGAAGCAAGGTTCAAGTGTTTTTTTTAATTTACTTCAGGGCAATATGGAGGTAAAAATTTTTGCTATTTTGGTGCAAAATATAAAAACCCTATAAAGAAAAAAAAACTTAATGCAATAGTCAAGATTATTTTTTTTAACATATTGCCCTCAGTGCAATCTCAACGTCAAAATATCAAAATATGGTGCTACAAGAGAGCCATCATCATAAGGAAGTGATGTACAAAAATCGAACACCTTACCACTAAATGTTTACATTCTCGGTGCTTTTGCTATCCGTGTTATGTTGTATATAACACTTTTATTTGTAATTTTGTCTTAGTCGATGATGTTTGTGGTACAGACCCTCCGTTGTGATACCTGTAGAAAGAGATGAATAAACAATGTATGTTTTTCACACTTTCACTTTGGTCCATGCTTGAGGATTAGAGAAGTTACATGTACTATATATATACTTGGTTTTGTCTCAGAGTTAGAGAATCACATTTATCAATCAGCTACTCAGCAGATCTTTCACAACATAATTTTTCCTTAGTACTGGGTACAACATTTCACTGACTTACATTGTGACACTGCCGCAATGGAAGGGGAGATTTTGTCTTTTTCACTAGCAGATATGTCGTGATCTTGTTTGGCAATTTTGATCTTATCACGAGCTTGACACCCTAACCGTAATTTTGTTAAGACTGTAAGATATTCAGTCGTGTCTCAAGATACTAGTAATTGCTTTTAAAGACGTTCAAGATCGGTTAAGTTTGTCAATTTCAAACAAGATAATTGCGTTCAAGGGCGATCAAGATGTGTTAAGTTTATCCAGATCAAATAAAATATAATCGATATCTTGTTTGATCTTAACAAATTTAACTCGTCTTGACCTTTTCTGAACGCAATTAACAAATGGGTCTTATTTGATATAAAACTATCTTAACACATCTTGATCGCCCTTGAAATAAATTGTCTTGAAAACATTCTTAAAATCTTACACTGTCTTAACAACATTGTGGTAAGCCTGTAAAGATCGTGATAAGATCAAAATGGCCAAACAAGATCATAACACATCTGCTAGTGTTTGTCTCGTAGATGTCTATACTTGACAACTCTGTTAGGTTAACTCTTTTCCATTCTGAAAACAAGGTTTAAATTAAAATTACGATCTCAGGACAAGGTCAAGACCACAATTATGGCTAGGACTAGAAACTCTCATCTTAAGGAAGTTACATAGAAAATATTGTAAATATTAACATCTTTCCAAAAACAATTTCTATAAGCAAGGTAAAAGTTTGAAAACAAATTGCTGCCAGGGCAAGGTCAAGGGCAAAATGTCTACATTTATGGTACCATAAGAAGGCTCTCATCACAAGAAAGTTGCGTACCAAATATGAGCTCCTAACAACCAAATGACTATCTTCTGGAAGCAAGGTTGAAGTTTAAAAATAATTCTCCCGGGGTAAGATCAAGGTCAAATGTTTTTAAAGAACCGTACAAGTTTATGACTCTTTCATAGATGCATTCTATTCGTTTTTATGCAGAAAGACTTTAATGTTTCAAATCAACTCAAAGGATAAAAAACTACTCAAGTGCACATTGTTTATAGCGACTATATATATAGTATCACAGTTATATATCGTATTTGTGTCCAATATTATTTTTGAAAGTCGCATTTCATTCTTAATGTTTGTATGAAATAAAAGGGACACCAGGAAACATCTACGATTGCTGAAACTTACAATTTCAAGCCATTATCTGCTAGGGAACTACACAGGAAAAACACAAATAAGACAAAAGACAAACGTAAACAACGATAGAAACTCGGGACAGCCGGACTTGACATGTTTAAAAAGGTAATATCATCTGCAAACGCATATTTCATAAAAAATGTAAAGGGGACGTAAAATAGAAAACCCCCTAAAACACTAGCGATCTTGTTAATTTTAATTATAACAGTATTCTTGCAGCAAATTTTATTTGGTTAATAAATGTAGTCTTCCATCACTTAATTCATTTAAAGAACAATGCCTCGGCAAAATGTTTGAAATGAGTGTCTCAAATTAATATTAAGTCAAGATAAGACTAAACACCTAAAATGGCCGAAAATCACAATCCTAAGCCAAAACCCACAGGGGTACTCCATCAGAAAAAACCCATAACAGACTAGAGACAAACGATAATAATGATAGGGACTCGGGATAGCCGGACTTGGTACTGGCACCAGAAAAGGCCAGAGGTAGGGTTAAACCGGTGTCTTAGTTTTAAAGTTATTTATTATCAAATAAAGAATTACATCTATAAATATCTCATAATTTTCATGTACAATACTGGATCCGGAAACAAGCACAGCTTATAAAAGCTCCGTCTCCATGTTAATATAACAATTATAATATATAAATACATTATTTGATGCTCAATGTACATATATCAATATAACAGTGATTATTGCTATAGCCTATGTTGACAATGAAGATAGGAAAAACATATGTGTAAATATATAAACATGTATAAGAGAAGTAAAATTAAATAAATTCTAATTGATATCTGAAGAAAATGATACCAATATAGAAGGAATGAGAACAATAAAGAAGAAAAAAGTAAATACAGGAAACTAGAAGTGCATATCAATAAAATCTTTTACTATTAATAATATACTTCTGAACTTGTAAAAATAACTGTTTATTTTGTTCATCTGAGACTGAGAGAACAGAAGAACCGAAAAGCAGAGTGTTTTCATCGAAATTTATTTGGAATGGTAGGGATAAAAATGTGTTGTTTCTCAATTGATTATAACGGCTACACCTGAGTAAATAGTGCGAAGTAGATTCAGTGTTTCCACATACACAATTTGGAGAGTCAATTAAATTTCGTGCATACAGATGTTCACGAAGGGAAGAGCAATTCATTCGTAGTCGGGCATGTAGCACCTGGCCCATACGATCTCCCACGTAATAGTATATAGGACGTTTATTTGTTTTCTTAACTACTTGGTTTTTAAACACATATGGAGATTTCATATTACGGATGTTAGTGGGCAAGTTATTCCGCAGCTAAATAGAAGACGGTAGAAAATAATCTGAATAGAATTTAGTGTTAACTCGAGGTTCGACGATAAGTTGACACTGGCGGGTATTGTGCGTATGTTGATCGGCAACCAGATTTGGTATCATAGTTTGTAAATATGAAGGTGTACATTTATTTACCATTTAATGAAATAAAATTAACTTATGACCTGCTCGTCTATTAGCCAATTGTTCCCAACCGGTCTCACCGTATAATTTCGTACGAGATGCGTGTTTTGTGCCACCCGTCACAATTCTAGCTGCTTTGAGCTTGACACATTCTATTTTGTCAACAAGACTGTTGTTACTGTTATTCCACACAACGTCACCATACTCAAGTATTGGTCGTATATAGAAAAAATAGAGTTTTTCTCATGAGAACCTGTCAAGTATAAATCGATACTTTCTAAGAATATTTAATCTTCGATATGCCTTGTCGACAATAGAGTTGATATGATCATGCCATGATCCATTATTAGACAAAATAATCCCCAGATGTTTATGATTCGAGACTTTTTGTATCGGAATGGAGTCCATCTCAAGTGCTGGATGGGCAGGTTTATTTAATTTGCGTGATATTGTCATAGTATCGGTTTTATGTGGATTAAAAGTAACCAACCATTTCCGAGCCCAATTATGGACAGTTTTAAGGTCCGAGTTAAGTATTTCAGCCTACGACACATGATCTTAGACAATAAGGAAAATACTTGTGTCATCGGCGAAAAGCCTTATCCAAGCCTGAATTTCCACAACAATGTCGTTTATGAATAAAATAAACAATAAGGGTCCCAGTATAGAACCTTGCGGTACTCCCGCTTTTATTTCAAGCCAGTTTGAATTTGAACCGTTTAAAACAACGCGTTGAAATCTACCAGATAAGTAGTTCTCTAGCCAATTTAGTAACTTGCCAGTAATTCCATATGTCCGCAATTTGAAAATAAGACCCCTATGCCATACACGGTCGAATGCTCTACTGATATCACAGAAAACAACCCTAAATTCTTTCCCACTGTCAAGGGCTTTCCCAATTTCATTCGATATATTTATAAGTTGATTAACAGCAGAATCACCGCGAGTGAAACCTGATTGATAACGGATAATTACAGAGTTTTTTAACAAAAAATTGTGCATATATTTATACACGCATCGTTCGAAACATTTTGATATGACACATAATAAGGAGATAGGTCTATAGTTCATTACGTTACTAGGAGTACCCTTTTTAAAAACAGGCGTTACATTTGCCTTTTTCCAACAAGATGGAAAAGTTTCAGATGCCAATGAAAGATTAAAAAGTTTACATAGAGGGTAACTCAATTCACGTGCAGCTTCCTTTAGAAGACGAGGACTTATTCCATCTGGGCCTGAGGCCTTAGATGAATTTAATATAGATAGAACATCATTTACGTCACGCTCATTTAAAATTAGGTTTTCAAGTTGAAGAGAATATCTGGTAGTGCACACAACCGGTGTCTTGGTACCCAAACCTCAAGCAATAAACTATTATTGAGCAAACCCCATATGAATTTTTCAGTTATAAACTACATATATTCGAATTATACACGGAATGTGAAAATAAGAAATAGACTAATGGTAGATTTGAATCTTATCTCATCCAACTCAGAACGTGGGAATGACTGGCAGGTGTACTGAGGATTTGCTAAACGTCCTTTTAAACCATATGTGTTTTATGTCATGACAAAAATATAACTATTTATAGATAGCGGTGAATCATTGAGTTTTTTCAGTTAAATGGATCTCATATTGTCACCTGTGAAAATAAAGGATTTTAGTCAACGGAGGAAATGACGTCACAATCTCTCGTAAATGTCGTTGTCAAGTAAACAGCTAGCGCATTGAAATAATTAAAAAAAGCAATCGGCATACAAAATTTCGGTTTTTGAGTAGAAAATATATAATTAAAAGCATAACTAATCGACCGTCAAGAATATCAATAAAAATGTCCCTCGTGTCGATCAACGCAGTTGATTAAACTCCTTTAGGGACAAGTTCCGAAAATCTTTTAATCCCTCGGCGTTGTTGGACACTCGTGATATTTTTATTGATATTCAAGTCAGTCGATAGACCAATTTCCAATTCTATTTATGAATGAATTTCCCGATTGGCCCGGGGTCCATCCGAGAAAATTACGTCATACTAACATTGTGACGTCAAAATATTGCTGGAAAATTCACCGATTGGAAACTCGTCTATTAGTTTTAGTATAAATATTATCTTTATTGTGAATTTTTTTCTACATATTAATAACATAGAGGGAGGCGTAATATACGATTCAAGTCTAATAATACATTTGCCATATACAACTAGGAGAATAAACTAGGTCACATCAACTATTCTATTGTATATTGACAAAAATGGACGTCTGAAATCTAAGCTATATTACAAGCGTGATGATTTTAATTTCCCAATTGTGAACTTTCCCTTTCTCAGCAGCAATATACCGACCTCTCCAGCCTATGGAGTGAACATTTTACAGTTGATTCGTTACTGTCGAGCGTGTAGTTTGTCGTCGATTTTTTTAACAGAGCAAAAATATTGTCCCAAAAGCTGCTTAGTCAGGGATTTGTTTAAACTATGCTAGTTTCATCCCTCAAGAAATTCTATGGCCGTCACCATAACATCGTTGTAAGATATGACGTATCAGTATACCAAATGAAAACAATTTCAGCTAGATTCACGTCTACCCGGATTTGACTACCAAGAAAAGAAAAGGGAGACACGCACATATACAAAAATGAACAGCACGGACCCAATAAAAAACCATGGGTGAGATCAGGTGCACTTATAGAGTAAGCATCTCCTGCGTCTCATAAGACACCCGCCGTGTTGAACATGTCAACTCCGGTAGTGAAGTCAAATCCGGTCAAATAAGTTAGTCAAAAGTTGTGAGACTGTCACATTGTGCTGTTCTTCAAATTAAGTTTGCTACTGTAAAATTCATGGAGTGTTAATTTAAAAAATACCTCCCATAGATAGATATTCATGGTATTAATGTTACTACTAAGAAAATGGAATTTAAAGATAGGGAGTTGAAATTATCATGCTTATCACAAATTCTTGTTTCAAGTGATCAATCTTTGTCAAAATATGAAGCCTACTTCATACTATGGAGCATGGATGTAGAGTCGCTCGATAATTAGCAATGAATTTCCGCTCAAACCGGTAATAGGGCCATTCATGAACTTACTATGAGATATGAGCAAAGCTTTTAGTTAAATTCGTCGTGATGATTTCAAGATGAAGAACAATAATTTAAGTGTTATACCATTGCTTAATTTTATCATGTTTTTGTAGAGACTTTGTCTCATGTTCATTTACTCCATGTATCTTCATTGCTGATTTGTTTATGATGTGTCTTTAATTTCAAATAGATTATAATAAGTAAAAAGTAAGTACTCTTTGAATACTACAATGTAAGTGAAAGAACATGAAAAGTTTTATTAACGTTCTTTGCAATGTTCTTATTCTTCTTATCTTTTAGTGTAAACAATATTTTATTTGAAAAAAGACGTATACATATATAACATCTTATCTTTTAAAAAGCTTTGAATGAAACCAGGGGAATAAATTAGGCTTTTTAGGATTGCAAATACATTAAGACAAGTAGGGGTACACAATTGTTATAAATTGCCATACCGATTGTCTGCAGAAATAATAAATAAGTGAATTACTGAAAATATATTCTTTTTTAAACAAAAGTTACAGATGTTTCACAAAAATATATAGATTACACCACAAGATCCCGTTCATAACCATATTTTATCCACTAGAGATAGTTAAATTTTAAAATTTTAATTGCGAGGCTTGCCAAGCATTTTAAAATTTTTAAATTTAACTATCGAGAGTGGATAAAATATGGTAATAATCGGGATAAAGTGTTGTAATCTTTTTCTTTAATGATCAATGATAAACACCGAGAATTGTATTCCGAATAGATTTGGCGGGAAATAGCACGGGGCTTTATTGAACATACGTTGAATAAAGAAAATTTATCGAACGGGTCAAAACCGGTTTAAACTTGACATTTCATGAGAGAAATAGGTTTATAACATTCCAACGTAATACAAAATAACTTTTTTTCGATCCAACTTTTTTGTTTACTGTAAAAAAAAATGGAATTTTCCTAACATAAAAAGTGTACACAATTCTTTAGCAGTTTTTAAGCATCTTGGAGTTGATGGTCTTCCAAACGTTTAAACTTTATCTGCACTGAAGAGACACAAGTTGTTGGAATGGCCATATTCAGAAACTTAATTTACAGTTACTTTGGTATTTTGTTATTTATATTGATCTCGTGTATCTATTGTATAGGACTGGGGAACGATAGTCGATGATGGCACTTATTACTTTCAAACGAATGGAGGAAAAAAATTTAGTGCAGAAGACAATGTCCAAATGGGTAACTATAACATGATGTTGGTGGATTGTCCTTTTATTGACGTTAATCTGGAAAGTCACGATTCTTCCCACGAACTGTTTAAAAAGGCGTTTACTGAAGGATTTGCCTGGGAAGTTCTTGAAGTATTTTCAGGTAATTTTAATTTATGGAGGACTTTTTCAACTATAATATCCGAAATTTGTCATTTGTATGCACATTTTCCGCCAAAATGTATCACTAGTCGTGGACAACAATCAAAAGTAGGTAAGACATTCAATGACAAAATGTACCACAAATTCAGCAGAAAACAAAACAGGGAGTTTTTCTTTCCTAATTGAATTTGTGGAAGCGTAACATATTAAAATGTCAATCCGTTAAAAAATACAAGTCCGAACACAACAAGAGCATTATCAAACATTAAACCGGATGTCTGGAGCTATACATACATATCAAGTCAGAATAAACACACTGAAATCAGGAATAAATAACAAAATACCGAAGTTACTATGAATTTATATTTTATTTTACTGATTATTTGGATTTCGTTTGGATTTATGCATTTTAGACACGGTGAAATTACGGATTTCCTATGTTTGAGATCTAGTGCTGCTGATGAGGAATTATTTCCGAAATGGCCTTACAGCTCATTAAAATTATTGCAGTTGGAGTTAACATATGTGTTATGGTCTCATGTTCATTTACTCCGTATTCTTTCGTAAAACATTTAATACAGGAGTTTGTCTTTTAATGCAGTGTGGAGCTGGGGAAACAATTCCCCGTGTTAGAGATGTATGCTCTTTATTTTTCTTAGATATGGTTTGCTTGTTCATGAGATAATATCTCGTGTGTAAACTTAGTTCAATTTCTATTATTTAGATTTATGTAAATTCTAAAACCTAAGGTCTAACTCTATCTATCGTAGTTTTGTCCTATATTTTATATTACTGATTATTCGGATTTCGTTTAGATTTATGCATTTTAGACACTTTTTGAAATTATGGATTTTCTATGTTTGGGATTTAGTGCTGCTAATGAGTAATTAATTTCCGAAATTGCCATACAGCTCATTAAAATTATGCAGTTGGAGTTAATATATGTGTTATGGTCTCATGTTCACTTACTCCATATCCTTTCGTAAAATATTAGTTTCTGCATATGTGCATTTCGACCACTTATGTCGCTTCAGTGCAGATCAAATCCAATCATTTGCAAATCCATAAAACGAAATATATGAAAATCTGATAGAAAACTAATCACCAATAAAATCTAAAAAGAAAATCCAAAATCATGTAAGGACAGAGCTATGCAGGAGCTAGGGAGATATTCCTTAGGTTTCACAAAATTTTTCAAAAATGAGATAAAATCGGTTGAAATAAGCGTTTCCGAAAAATTGGACTTATTGAAAGATCGAGTATCATCAACACAAGTCATTCGTAGGTTTTGAGATCTTAAGATTTTACATTTGCACATGCTAGTCAAAGATACGGTGTGTTAATATCAATACATCGGCAAACGAATACCGGAGCAAGAACGAGAAGGGGGAAATTCTACAATCATAAATCCAAAATCACGGCAATTCACAGCAACATGAATTGAGACAGTATGATAAAGACAAAACAAATAAACAAAAATGAACAAGAACGCCACAAAACTAAGACACTAGCAGTGTGAACCTCTATAAAAACTGAGGTATCATCAGGTGCTCCGGAAGGGTAAGCATAATCTGCTCCATGCATGGCACACGTCACAAAGCCAGCTAGAATTAAGTGTTGAAATATCTGTATGGTGACTGATTTTCTAACCCGTAGACAAAACCAATTAAAATCCATGGTACGTGTTACTAAACGTTCTCTAATCAATCGTTTCTTCTTCAAATTCATGAGATGTAGTTTCTGTTATTTAATGAATATCCGTTTGTGAATTCTATTTTAAGTATTTTTGGAGGATGTTTGCACGTTATATCAGTTGATGTACAGTTCGTTACTGTCGAGCTTGTAGTTTGTACAGTGATTTTTTTAACAGAGCAAAAACACTGTCCCAAAAGCTGCTTAGTCAGGGATTTGTTCAACCTTTGTTAATTTCATCCCTCAAGAAATTCTATGGCCGTCACCATAGCATCATTGAAAGATATGACGTGTCAGTATCCCAAATGAAAGTGGACATTTTCAGCTAGATTCACGTCTTCCCGGATTTGGCTACCGACTTTGATATTTTCCCGGATTGAATCACTCACAGTGTGACGGGTGCTGTTAACAGAGCAGGACATGCTTACCCTTCCGGAGCACCTGATGTCACTCTCAGTTTCACTGGAGTTCACACTGTGAGTGCCTTTGTTCTGAATGTTGTGGTTTCTGGTTCTGTGCTTTGTGTCTGTCCGGCGTCATTGTTTTTGTGTCTAACGTCATTGTTTTCTGTGTTCTCGTTTTTGCCCTGTCTTTGGACTTCGATTTTTGTGAATATCACCCCTTTGTTCCTTCGGTATTATACTGCCGTTGTTTGATGTACATATAGACCGTACACAAGGACAAAAAGGGTTTTTTTGGAAATGGGGGTAATAACAAAATCAGCGAGAGCCGAAATCCAAAAGACAAAAAGGCAAATCAGGTGGAAACCACCGGAAAATTTGTCGTCGACCGCAATGGTCCTGACTTGGTACAAACATTTCAAAAGAAATGGTTGGTTAAACCAGTTTTCTGGCATGCCAACCTCCCTCCCACCAAACACCCTTTCCATTGCGGTAGTGTCAGAATTATCAACAAAAATGTTAGTTGGGTTATTGAGTGAAAGAACATCTAATTGTATATTTCTCTTATCTTCAGAGCAGTTTGTATCTCTGTTTCATTATAGTATTCACCTCGCCATAAGTTAAGCAACACCTTTTATTTTTGGAAAAAATCATTAAAATATCTAGAAATCGTACATGGATTTGGCGATAAATGGAACAATAATGCTAAACAATATAGGAATAAAAGTCATTTTGGAGGAGTTTATCGATGAGTAAACGCGGCCGACTCACTCACAAACTAAATAAAGTGCAAATGACTTTATGTAAAGTTTGTGAGTGAAAGGCCGCGTTTACACATCCATAAACTCCTCCAAAATTACTTTTATTTCTTATAATTCCAATCCTTTGAAATTAAAACAATGTTTTCACCGAATTTGACGTCACCATATACTGCACTATTTTCCTCGGAGCGTAGCGTTTATCGAGAAAATAACTTCGTTGTTGTTCGTGACGTTGACCAATGAAATTGGACGTTACAATAGCAATTGGAATTATTAAGTGAAAACAGTTTGTTCCCAGCCGTTCAACCATCTATTATCTTTAAGCAATGCCCAGCCGTTCGACCATCTATTATCTTTAAGCAATGCCCAGCCGTTCAACCATCTATTATATTTAAGCAATGCCCAGCCGTTCGACCATCTATTATCTTTAAGCAATGCCCGGCCGTTCAACCATCTATTATCTTTAAGCAATGCCCAGCCGTTCAACCATCTATTATCTTTAAGCAATGCCCAGCCGTTCGACCATCTATTATCTTTAAGCAATGCCCAGCCGTTCGACCATCTATTATCTTTAAGCAATGCCCAGCCGTTCGACCATCTATTGTCTTTAAGCAATGCCCAGCCGTTCGACCATCTATTATCTTTAAGCAATGCCCAGCCGTTCAACCATCTATTATCTTTAAGCAATGCTTAAAACGAAGTCAGAAAAAGGAGTTGAAACATAACTTGAATAAGTGAAAAAAAGTAAGCTTTTAGACTCCAATCTAACCAACATTTGTCTCTGAATGAAATTCAATGATTGGTTATGAGACAAATATGTTATTATGGGGTACATTCAAAGCTACAAATTAGTATGTAGTATAACCACCTCGTTTCTGGTAAAGTTCATTTACCCTGCTCCATACACTGTTGACTAAACGACGGAGTGTTGCATGGGGTATATTCTTCCACTTGATTACTATTACATCACGTAATAGGCTAGCATAACCACCGTGCAGGGCCCATTTTTAGAACCACCTACCGAAATTTTGGGAAATTTCGTTTTTCTTTCACTTCAAAATGTTGCCCAAATGCTTCCAAATTATAAAAACGATATACCAAACGATTGCTAATTGTATGAGCTTCACAACGAACCCAATTTTTTACAATTTCTATGTCCAATACGCTCCATAGCACCATAAAACGTACCCCTACTTCTATGAAATATTGGCGAAAAATTTAATATTTTCCTTGAAATTGTGCAAGTTTGATGATCTATAGAACCCAAAATGCATCTCAATTCCCGATTCTGAAAATTGTTTTAAGTTTTTTTCAATCATTTTTTTTTAATATAAAACATGTTAACACGACGTTAACATATTTTTGATGACCAAAGTTTTATTTTCAAATAGACAAAACAAATGAATCTTTGTATATTTTCGTTTTTGACAAAGTGTTGTCTTTCTTTTGCCAAATATTATTTTTAGTAAGCTAATATCATTTAAAGTAGGTATCAATTGAAAGCTTATTATATTGACTTTACAACTTTTACAAATAAATATCATTTTTAGGTAATATAAACACCATACATCAATAAAACTTACTCATACCCCAAGAAATTTACTCTAAAATTGTCATTTTTTCAACTATGTTCGCATATCAATAACCAGAACACGAAAAATGTATGTTGTTTAAAACAATTTTGCATGAATTGTATCATGATTTCGTATTTTAACTGCCACTTGCTGACTTCAACTCAATTTGTTTGCCCGAAATTGATGTAAAATGGGAATTTACAACATTTCAGATGTGTCTAAAGTTCACGGAACATATTCCATTTAGTTTTGAGAAATTCCACTTCTAGTCTCAAATCTGAGCTTTTTTTAACAATTTGCAGGAGCTAAATTTTTAGCAATTCTTGAAAAGTGGACTATCGACACAATTTTAGACGAATTTAATGCATTTTTAGCAGAAACTCTTCATGCAATCCGTAGCATCATCTTACGTACGAATTTTCCATACTTAGACAGTCATTGCAGTTTTGCATTATTCCAAACGCTAAACTTTTAGCCAAATGTCAGAAAAGCTCATGTTTGAGACAGAGAATGGATTTTCCCAAAATTAAATGGAATATGTTTAACTTTACCAACTAAAATTTCCGAATTTCAAACGTTGATTACTTCTTTATTTCTCAACGGATCCTTGTCAAAATAGGCTCATTTGAAAGCGCTTTCAATTGTCTTTCATTTTATGTGCAAATTTTGCGCTTTATAATTGCGGGTCAGACCAAAGGGTCCGTCCAAATGCAAATGAGTACCCTTTGATGATCGTAATTTCCTTTTCCAATCAATTTCAACGCTGAATTACCCATTGTGTAGTTCAAATGGTCAACAAACAAATAAATTAATAAACAAAATAAATAAGAGAATGAATAAATAAAAAACTTATTGATAGGGAAACAAACGAATCGCCGCCCCCCCTTTTCTTTTATCTAACAATATTTTAACTAATTCTTGTTTTTAAAACTTCAACACACTGTGAAAAGGTCATGTATGCAAGCTGTCAATATAAATTACACAAAACCAAACGTAAAAGACATTTACAGACAATTTTATCAGAACCTTTGAAAGTGACTAAACTTTACCAACTAAAATTTCCGAATTTCAAACGTTGATAACTTCTTTATTTCTCAACGGATCCTTGTCAAAATAGGCTCATTTGAAAGCGCTTTCAATTGTCTTTCATTTTATGTGCAAATTTTGCGCTTTATAATTGCGGGTCAGACCAAAGGGTCCGTCCAAATGCAAATGAGTACCCTTTGATGATCGTAATTTCCTTTTCCAATCAATTTCAACGCTGAATTACCCATTATGTAGTTTAAATGGTCAACAAACAAATAAATTAATAAACAAATAAATAAGAGAATGAATAAATAAAAAACTTATTGATTGGGAAACAAACGAATCAGCCCCCCTTTCTTTTATCTGACAATATTTTAACTAATACTTGTTTTTAAAACTTCCACACACTGTGAAAAGGTCAAAGTATGCAAGCTGTCAATATAAATTACACAAAACCAAACGTAAAAGACATTTACAGACAATTTTATCAGAACCTTCGAAAGTGAGTAATTTTTCAGGCCATCTCTGACTGCGGTCAACAAAGTAGTGAGGAGCTGTGAAAGAGGTTTAGTGGTGCATCTGGAAGACCCGGCAATGAATCTCTGTTTGTATGGATTCTTATGAAGTTTAGGTACCCAGTAGATGTAAGGGAGTTGATTGTTTTCATCATTAGCTTTTATGCCAAATGATGCTAACACTGAAGTGTGATTTTTTACAATCTCATCCCTCGATATTGTAGTAGGGGTATAAGTAGGGTTTCCAGATGAAATGTAGATGCCCATCTCCTTCACAAGACAGTCGAGATAGTGTTTCTTACACACAAACAGTATGTTGTTAGAATCTTTGTCTGCAGGGACAATGACGTAATTTTCATGGAGGTTGGACAGAGTTCTTTCTACAAGGGGATCTTCAAATATACTTGGATTTCTGAATTTCATAGCTGTTTTAGGCGCCGGATGCGATTTACAATTAATGACTTTATGGACCTGATCCAGTCGGACAATGTCTCGACGTCCTCTTTCTCTTTCTTTGCCCACTTCCTAGCATAGTCTTCAACTGCATCCATCAAAATCTTGAAGTTATACTTCCAGTTGATGTGCTGGGCTCACGAAATTTTGGACCTTTTGAGAAGATATCTCGTAGTTTGAGGTTTTCTACGATGTCTAGGTCACCAGTTATAACGTGTCCAGCCGGACTATAATTGAATGGGGAAGAGGAGCAAGCACAATCAGGTGGTTTGGCTTTAAAGTCATCAATTTGGAAGTCACGCAATACCCGTTTGTAATTGAAAATGGAAGTTGCAATTGGTTTAGTGTAGGAATATGAGATAAGTGGAACTGATTGATCATTAAAATAAGGAGGAATGTTTGATGTCACTGTTTTGCTATGTAGAATGTTAGCAAGATTTATAGCGTGCAAGCCTTTGTTTGGTGAATTGAATTTTGATACATGTCCGGTTATCAGGTTTGTTGGCGGATGTGGTGACAGGCTTGAACAGTCGGTGGTTAGATATGTCCAAAACAATTGCTGTTAATTTGTATTCTAGGGAATGGCTATCAGTTACGGATGATGCTAAACATGTTTTGTGGAAGGAATGAAGTTTTGAAAGTGGCAAGGAATAGTTTGGTACGAATGTGATAAATACCTAGAGGAATGGTCATGAACGGACGAAGACCATTAATTTAAATGTCATGTAGACTTGGGGCAGTATAGTGCCTATGTCCATGACTACGTGGTCTGCGTTGGCTTCCATTCAATATATTCATCACATTCACCGAACTGCATCCTGGACATGACAGATTGCCTACACTTTTTATATTGTCATTGCAACCGTAGGGTATTGCGGTCCCCAATTCTCTGATCCAGTATTCCTCTCTTTGTAGACGGTAAGGTGTACTAAGTGTAGGATTATTAGTTTTATGATATATTTTCTCGATAATCCTGACTTTCATGTTTACAATGGAGTGGTCAGGTTGGTTGAAATGTGCGTAGACATGTCGGGTCTTGTTGTCCTTGACCTCGTATCTTTGTCCGCACATACGTTTGTTCAACCTATCTTTTGTTTCCCCTACATATATTAATCCACAAAGAGAGCACTCTAAGCCGAAAATGAGATTCTTGGAGGAGCAATTCAGATCATCGTATGTTCTTGTACAATAAGTTTTGTTTGTTAAATTACTTTTAAAATGTATGTCTGTGATAAGCATGTTGCATGTTTTACAATTTTTAACGCGGCATGATGAAATTGCGCCCTGCGAGTACTGATCTGGAAAATCTAAAATGTCATGTAATGTTACTGAACAAATTTTAATTTTAGGAATAGAATCTTTTGAGCTGTTAGAAGTAAACGACTGATCTGAAACTGACTCCTGAGAATCAGTCAAAGTTGGTATTTGACGACTCTGGACACCTAATTGTCCCAATGAACCCATGTCCGTAGCTTTATCGGTAAGGGACCTTTTTAACCCGGGAGACGTCCCAGCCGGTATTCGTTCCTTTTGATTCTTTATTCTCATGGCTAAAGTAAACTTAAGCTACTGAGCGGATGATATCCTCGGGGACGAATCGTCCACCAGCAGAGATATCGGCCAAGTGGTATGAAACAACGGCAGTAGAATACCGAAGGAACAAAGGGTGAAATTCACAAAAATCGAAGTCCAAAGACAGGGCAAAAACGAGAACACAGAAACAATGACGTTAGACACAAAAAATAATGACATTAGACAGATACAAAGCACAGAACCAGAAATTGCAACATTCAGAAGAAAGGCACTCCCAGTGTGAACTCCAGTGAAACCGAGAGTTACATCAGGTGCTCCGGAAGGGTAAGCATGTCCTGCTCTGTTAACAGCACCCATCACACTGTGAGTGATTCAATCCGGGAAAATGTCAAAGTCGGTAGTCAAATCCGGGAAGACGTGAATCTAGCTGAAAATGTCCACTTTCATTTGGAAAACTGACACGTCATATCTTTCAATGATGCTATGGTGACGGCCATAGAATTTCTTGAGAGATGAAATTAACAAAGGTTCAACAAATCCCTGACTAAGCAGCTTTTGGGACAGTGTTTTGCTCTGTTCAAAAAATCACTGTTCATACTACAAGCTCGACAGTAACGAATCAACTGTGAAATGTACACTCCATAGGCTGGAGAGGTAGGTATATCGCTGCTAAGACAGGGAAAGTTCACAATAGGGAAATTAAAATCATCACGTTTGTCATATAGCTTAGATTTCAAACGTCCATCTTCGTCAATATACAATAAAAGATCTAGGTACGAAGCTGAAGTAGGTGTTTCAGTTGTTTCTTTAATTTCAAGCTCATTTGGATAGATCTGATGTAAATAATCCTTAAATNGTCCATTTTTGTGTATTGTGATCTGTTTGTTTTTTTAACAATCTATCAAATTCTTCTCTCTTCATTTTTATTAAATGACATTTAATTAACTCTAATCAATTACCCAAAAATCAGTAGGTTGGTCTGTCTTTAATAATAATTTTCTGTGTTTCTTTTTTTTGAGTTTTTCTTTTATTTTCTTTCTTTCTTCTAAACTTTCTATAACATCATTTTCTCTTAAACAGTTATCAAAACTATCCCTATCTTTTGTATAAAAAATACATATCCATTTTGTCTGCTCACGTAAATCTTTTAATACTGAATTGTATCTTTGAGAAATAACCCAGACCGTTTGTTCTGCATGTCTCCCTGAAAACGCAAGTTCTGAAAGCATATCCCTTTTTTTTGTTAATTCTTTTGTTGCACTACAATCATCTATAATATATAATGTTGGATGACCAGCATATTTTTTAAAACATATTCTTAATAATTCTTGTAGTTTTTCTTCTCCATTATCGAGAATAGGGTTAAGAATTATTAAATTTCTTGTTTTGGGGTTTTTAACATCACCAATCCATTCACGATTTTTATATGCTTTGTTCCATTGAATGGTTGGACAAAGTATAACAATATAATTAAACACTTGAAGATATTCTGTTTCTAACAAATCAAGAACAAATTCTGTTTTTCCACAGCCTGTCTGACCACAAATAATAGCGCAATGAGGATATTTTGGTAATTCCATTTTTAATAAATAAAATAAAAAAAATAAAGGTTCGTACTTAAAGGGGAACCCTCGACCTCCGGTCGAAATCGCTTCGCTCGCTTAATAATTTACTTCTTTAAATCTTCCATCTTCACAATTTATTTGTGCATCTTGTATAACAAAAATATAAACATTTGTCGGTTTATCAGCTCCTTCTTTCTTCGTTATTTGAATGGTAATACCTTCAGATCCGTTTTCGATTCTCCTACCTGATCCATGTAGTAAATTATCATCTGTTGAACGTAAATCTAACCATAAAGCATAATTAGTTGTTAAGTATTTTTCTAATGTAGTATAGGATAAATTTAAATTTTTTGCGGGTATATTTGTTTTTTTATTTCGTTTTGAATTTAAAGCAAAGAATCTATTTATTTCATCCCACTGTTGATAAGCTTTCATTCCCTGACTATATAATTGATTTGGAACACCTTCTATTGTCATTTCTACTTTTGTTATATTAGGATTATGGTAAGTCTCTGTACTTGTTCTTTCGGGGTCTTCAAACAACATTAGAATACCTTTCATACTTTTAGCTGGAACATTTAAATTAATATTCCACAATATATCTTTTTTGTTTTTAGTTATTTTTCTATGTCATAATATTCTATCATATAAGATAACCATTTTACCCTCAATTTGATGCTTTATTTGTCTTGCTAATTTACTGTCGGAAACCATATCAAATTCTAAACAAATGTTTTTTATTGTATAACTCGCAGATGTATCTGTTGATTTGATGACATTACTATAATTATTAAATGTAAGTTCATATTCAAGTCTATCACCAAGACCTGATTGATAAAAAGGCATATGACTTTCTAATAGTTCAAAGTCAAGTGGTATACAAAATCTTGAACCATAGACTGTTGCAATTGCTTGATCTACTGCATTTGTTGTTGAATCATCTGATCCAACTCTATGTTTTAACATGTTTTCATTACCAATACCTTGATATGCCATATTTACACGTTCAGTTGTAGATTTCCATAAATCTACATAACAATGATAAATATCACTATTATCAATTGACATAATTTCATTACCACTTATTCGAATTGTTGTTTTTTTAACTATTGCTCTTCCTATATTTTGATATATAGTTGCATTATCGTCTGTAGATTTGAGTTCTATTTCGAAAGCTAATCTGGTTGATCCTGGGACAATAACATCATTACTACTTAGATTAGGAAATCTAACTAAGAACTGTTGATTTTGATCAATAGTTGAAGGATTATTAGTTATTACAACACTTTGACGAATACCTTTCACACCAAATTGTTCTCTTAATTTTCTATAAGGATTTAATTTTTCTCCGTAAGACTCAATTTTTAAGGATTAAAAATTGATAATTCAATTACCGCTGATACTAAAGTATTGATACATAAAGGACTATCACTCTTACTCATAAAACTTATTCTATCTCCAGCCTTAACTTTTAAAGGGGTATCAAAGTTTTTATAATTATGATATTCATAAACAGAATCATCCAATTCTATTCCGTGCCAAGTTATTCTATCATTAACACTCACAATGACAGTTAAACCATCTTTTCCTGTTTTTAGACTTATTAAACTAAGACCTAATATTTGACCTGGATAATTCATAACATATTCGCTTCCGCCGGTACCAAAATTAAACATTAGATTAAATTCCAACGGGCCATTAATACCAGCGAATATACATATAATGTTTCTGTCTGATATATTTATAATTTTGTTAAATAATAAATTATTATTAATTTCCATTACTTGAAGCTCGTTCCTCATTTTTAATATTTCCGACGCATCTACGTGCTTTTTTTTAACTCCAAATATACTCGACCGAAAGGATTTTAACGACATTTTAATAGGTAAATAATTAGCTAAGCGGTACCCTTAAATAATTTCTAATTCACATTGAATAGGAAAACTATTACTTATTTTTTTATTATACTCATCTCTAATTTCTAATTTTAATTCTGTTATTACATCATTTACTAAAC
>MJUU01011767.1:101329-117516 GCA_002080025.1 Modiolus philippinarum
ACTCCATATGCTGGGGATGCAGGTATATTGCTGCAGAGAAAGGGAAAGTTCACAATTGGAAAGTCAAAATCATCACGTTTGTCATATAATCTAGATTTCAGACGTCCATGTTCGTCAATGAATAACAAAAGGTCAAGGTATGAAGCAGAATCGGGTGTATCGGTTGTCTCTTTAATTTCAAGTTCATTGGGGTAGATACGATGTAAATATTCTTTAAATCTTGGGTTATTAAGAGAAAGTACATCGTCTATATATCTGAAGCTGAAATTAAAAGTCTGGGCTAGTTGTTTTTGTTTCTGTTGTATCAGCCCTTGCAAAAACTTAGCTTCATACGAAAAAAGGAAAAGGTCGGCTAAAAGTGGCGCACAATTTGTTCACATAGGAATCCCTATTGTCTGTTGAAAAACACGGCCTCCACATTCAACAAAAATGTTGTCGATCAAAAATTCAAGCATCTTAATCACGTCATTTTCACTGTATTTCTTGTTTGACTCAGTGTGGTTCTTTACAAAGTATGTTTTATCTTTTCCTATAACCAGATAGGAATACCTGCGTTCTCCGTTTTTGGTACAGAAACATTGATGTATAAGATCGGAAATTACTGTTTTAAGTTTATTATGGGGAAGAGTTGTATAAAGGGTAGAAAAATCAAAAGTTTGAATGCTATTGCAGTATGCGAGACGGTTTGAGGAGAGCTGTTCAAGGAGATCTTTGGAATTTTTAAGAATCCACATCTGATTCACGCCGCTCGTGGAATAGGCTTTTTCGCAGTAGCTTTTTAGACCATCTCTAACTGCAGTCAGTAAAGTGGTAAGGAGTTTGGATAGGGACTTAGTGGTGCATCTGGCAGATCCAGCATCATCCTGCAATAAATCTCTGTTTGTAGGGATTCTTGTGAAGCTTAGGCACCCAGTAAATATAAGGGAGATAACTGTTATTCTCATCAACTTTGATACCAAATGATGCTAACACATCTTCTTTTTCTTTCTTCGCCCACATTCTGCTCTTTGATCCAATTCTCCTCTCTTTGTAGACGGTAAGGTGTACTTAGGGTAGCGTCGTTTGACTTGTGATATATTTACGATTGAATGATCTGGCTGGTTGAAATGTGCGTAAACATGTCGGGATTTGTTATCTTTCACTTCGTATCTGTGTCCGCACATACGTTTGTTCAACCTATCTTTTGTTTCCCCTACATAAATAAGTCCACAAAGAGAGCACTCCAAGCCGTAAATTAAATTTCTCGAGGAGCAATTCAGATCATCATAACTTTTGGTGTAATAAGTTTTGTTGGTTAAATTACTGGTAAAATTTGTGTCTGTGATTAGAATGTTACCAGTTTTGCAGTTTTTTACTCGGCATGGCGCAATTTTGCCCTGTGTTTGGTGTTCGGGAAAATTCAAAATATCATATAATTTGATTGAACAAGGTTTAATCTGTGGAGCAGAATGTAATGAGCTACTTGTAGAAAGGGTATGATCTGAAAGTGACTCCTGAGAATCTGTCAAAGTTGAAACTGAACTACTCTGGACACCTAAATTTCCCAATGAACCCGTGTCCGTAGCTTCATCGGTAAGGGACCTTTTTAACCCGGGAGACGTCCCAGCCGGTATAAGTTCCTTTAGTTTCTCTATTCTCATGGCTAAAGTAATACTTAGCTACTGAGCGGATGATATCCTCGGGGACAAACCGTCCACCAGTAGAGATATCGACCCAGTGGTACAAAACAACGGCAGTAGAATACAAAATGCATTATTTTTGTTTTTCATTAAACATCGTATTTTTTGTATCATCTTTGAACTCAAATAAGTATGCAATTCAATTTTTCATAATTTTAGTATAGTCCTCAACAATATCCATTAAAAATATGAAGTTCTTTCGTCAGCTTATAGGTTAGGGTATTCATTATTTCGGACTTTTCGCTACCAGCATGCTTGGTAAAATATTTTGAACAATTTCAATTTCTCGCGTCATTATATGATCGAACGAACTAAAATCAAAAGATTACGATGACGAAGAGCAGTCATAAGGTTTCAATTTTAGATTAAAGATTTTAAATACACATTTGCGATTCAAAATTTTTCGATGCCATAGGTTTTGTTTAAGTTTGTGATCTTCTAGATGTCTGTTTGCTCTTCACGTGAGGGAACATTTGAGAAATAATTCCGAGTTTACTTAATTACGAATGAGAACTGAGAAACTAACATTCTATTTATTACATGCTAAACGTATAACTTGTTCCCGCAGTGATATATCTAATATATTCCTTTATATCTAAGAAAACTTAATCATCCATTTATCCAACTAGGAATATGCGAATTCGCGATATGACACATCATTAATGAATACGCATGAAACTATATACACTTATGTTTTTTTGCGAATTCGGGAAAAAACACACACACACAAGAAAAAAATAAGCACAAAACAACAAACAGATCCACTTAAACGAGGAAATTCTAGAATGAAATTATGTTGGTCCTAATTTTTGCTAGATTTATAGTGCATTTCGTTGTTAATTCAATTATTTCTCGATTTATTCTCATCCTTTTTAAAGGTCCCCCTAAAGTATCATTTACGTGGAGACATTGGACAACGTGGACTGGGCCGTATGGAGAACAAAAGCCGACTGGGGAGAAAATGGAAATGATTGGTTCCTGTATTGCAGAAGTCACAGAAGATTTAAAATTAAAATACATTCAGGTGTATTTCGATCCAAATCCTGTTATGGCAAAACTCAGTGGTATAAAATGTCCAATAATGAAATAAGTTTTTTATATATTAAATTATATTATTAAGATATTTAGGGTCTGCAAGTCTTGTTCAATATTGAAATTTCCGGGTACCATGTTGTACCTTGAAGTTACATTTTAAATCAAAATATATGAGGTTTCAAACAAAAAATCCAGTCATAATAATACGTCATGGTTTTCCTTGAAACGTTTTTAAATTTTATTTTCATTGTGATTTATATTTTATGAAAGGATATGGAGTAAATGAACATGAGACCATAACACATATGTTAACTCCAACTGCAATAATTTTAATGAGCTGTATGGCCATTTCGGAAATTAATTCCTCATCAGCAGCACTAGAACCCAAACAAAGGAAATCCATATTCAAAAAAATGAGTTGTCGTTGGCATATGATGAGACTTGCAGACTATGTAATATGGGATATTTACAATAATAATAATTGCTAACTGCCTTTCATTTACTTATAAAGCCTTATATATAAAGCTTTAATATATAAAGCCTTTAGCAATTAGCAATGAATACCGCTCAAACCGGTGCTAGGGGCCGTCTTGAACTTGCTATGAGGTATGAGTAATGCTCATTGTTGACGGCCTCATGGTGACTTCAAGATGAAGAACAACGATAAAAGCGTTGTTCCATTGCTGTGTTTTACCATGTATTTGTAGAGATTTTGTCTCATTTGCATTTACTCCATATCCCTTCATTGTTAATTTATAAAAAATACAAAAATCTTTTGCTACGGTCATATCTATTTTACCTTTGAATCAAGGATAAAACATAAAGGAGTCCGAAAATCTGATTCTGATTTCAATAACCTCTAGTGACAAGTTTTTAGTAGTTTTTAGATGTATGTCAAATGTTTAAAGTTTTCCAGTTTTTCCTTCGAATCAGGGTAAAAATAATTTGCCCTTAAATACACACTTTTATTTCCATTAACGGTCCCGTTGGCTCCAGAATTTCAGTTATCATAATTTCATTCGATTGTAGCCTTTAAATCAATATGAAAGTAGGCTTAAATGTCCATTTTTTACATTTTCTACAATGTTACATAAAATATCATAAAATTGGAAAGAGTTAATGAAACCTTCTCCCACCATTTTTACGTGAAATATTTCAAAAACAAGGTCAATAACCTTTAAATATGTTCCTTTATTTGGTTTTTCGAGTTAAAGTATTACCTGCAGCTATAGATTTTGCAAATGCATGGGCTATTTTAAATTGTAAAGTTAAGTTTTTGCAGTGGAATTTTCAAGATCGTTTGTGCTATAGTTGCTACGTAAAGATCTTTGAATTTTCTCTAAACAAATGAATCTCGTAAGGAAATTTGTCTACGTTTGAATATTTTTTTTCCGAAAATGTTGCAAGATATAGCATTACACTAGGTGGATCATAAGCCCATTGAATTTCATTTTTTTGTCTTTACTACCAAGCTAAGTGACAATATATTATAAAACATTCTTGAAAAAGATATGTAATATATTGACATATTACATTAACTAAACAAATGTGTTTGTGAAACACTACATATGCCCCAAGATTCTACAGTAAAATATATGAAAATACCCAATCTTATCCCTTTTTTACCTTTGTGACCTTGACCTTTGACCAATTTTTTTTGCATATTTAGGTTCATATTGACAAGACCTATACACTTGCCAAGTATTAAAAGTCTATCTTACATAGTTCAAAAGTTGTTTATTACCTTTAAAACACCAAATTTAGCCCCTTTATTCTGAAACAGATGAAGCCCCTTTTGGCCTCTTGTTAATTGAAATTGTTTTAATTGTAAAAAGTATCTGTTAAAACATGCTATAAGAAACCTACAGAAAAGTACTGCATCAAGATCCCACTAAAAATTTAAAAATACATTTTTTTCGTTGTTCCCTCTTTGGGCCTCTGGTTCTCAAAAAACGGTAAATGCTACTTCAAATCTGTCGACATATTTCATTTGTGTAATTTTATTAACATGAAACAAACACCGTCTCAATAGGATAAATAGTAATTATTTTACAGTCAAATATGTGAAAACAGCCAATTTCACAATTTTTAACCTCTGTGACCTTGACCTTTGACCTGACCTAATTTCTTTTGCATATTTATGTTCCTCTTGATTAGACCTAAACACTTGCCGATTATGAATAGTCTTCCTTATATAGTTCAAAAGTTATAGCCAAGGTTAAATTTCGGACACACTGACAAACAGACAGACAGGACAAAAACAATATGCCCCCGATCATCGATCTGGGGGCATAAAAGATGTCAACTATAACATTAAAACATGGGCTGAAAGAGGGGTTCAGAGAGTAAACTCCCGGATTTTTGTTTATTTCCGATATAGGCAAAAATTAACCAAAGCCATTAAAACATAAGCATGCAGCCTAACTAAATACCGAAATTACTGTGAATTTATATTCTGCATATGCGCATTTCGACAACTTATGTCTCTTCAGTGCAGATAAAATCTAAACGTTTGGAAGACCAGAAACTCAAAGATGTTCAAAAACTGATATAGAACAAATAACCAAAATGATCTAAATGTAAAGCCAAAATCAGCTTAAATATAGTTATTTCTCAAAACAATAATACATATAAGAAGTTATTGAATATAATTTTGAATAGTGGTGTTTACCCATCAGTCTTGTTTTGAGCAGGGATGGGGTAATTGTAATGTGTAATTGTAATTGATTTTAATTAATTGAAAATTTTGATGTAATTTGAAGTAATGTGTAATTGACAAAAATTTGAATTACATGTAATTTGATTAATTACTTACCAAAAAGGTGTGTAATTAAGGTCTTTCACGACTCGGTCGTAAAGACCTTATTGTAATTCTTATGATTCTTATTATTATTATTATTATTTTTCCGCCGGCCGATGCCTTAAAATGACGCGACATATCATTTCGATATTTGGTGTGACAATCTGGTCTTGCATCGATTCGACAAAAATCACCCCGTTGATCTGACCTATTTTTAGTAACGGAGTTATCTCCCCAATCACGGTTTATCTTGTGAGCAGATAAACTCATAAACCGTAACCGATATCAAAATTCTGAATGGGGGAAAATGTTCAATTCGTCCTAAGGATGATTTATCATGCAAAAATTTTTTTTTGGGTCGCGTTTGACCCCTAAATATGCATATTTCTCAAAGTTATCGGATTTGCATGAAATTTGGTTTCCAGGTAGCTTTATTGACCCTGATTACAAATTTGGGGGCAAAAAAAAAATTTTGTCCGCCATTTTTAAAATGGCCGCCATTCGAAATTTTGTTATCACGATATCTCGGAAACGATAAAAAATTTTGAAAAACATGGTGTTGCAAAAATACTCCTCTCATAAATATCTACATTTCTGGTTGGTCAAAAAAAAAAATTCGTCCGCCATTTTCAAAGTGGCCGTCATTCGAAATTTTGTTACCGCGATATCTCGAAAACGATAAAAAATTTATGAAAACATTGTGTTGCAAAAATACTCCTCTCATAAAGATCTACATTTCTGGTTGGTCAAAAAAAAATTTCCGTCCGCCATTTTCAAAATGGCCACCATTCGAAATTTTGTTATCGCAATATCTCGGAAACGATAAAAAACTTATGAAAACATTGTGTTGCAAAAATACCCCTCTCATAAAGATCTACATTTTTGGTTGGTCAAAAAAAAATTTTCGTCCGCCATTATTAAAATGGCCGCCATTCGAAATTTTGTTATCACGATATCTCGGAAACGATAAAAAATTCATGAAAAACATTGTGTTGCAAAAATACTCCTCTCATAAAGATCTACATTTTTGGGTGGAAAAAAATAATTTTCGTCCGCCATTCGAAATTTTGTTATCGCTATATCTCGGAAACGATAAAAAATTTATGAAAAGATTGTGTTGCAAAAATACTTCTCTTATTAAGATCTACATTTCTGGTTGGTCAAAAAAAAATTTCCTCCGCCATTTTCAAAATGGCCGCCATTCGAAATTTTGTTATCGCTATATCTCGGAAACGATAAAAAATTTATGAAAACATTTTATTGCAAAAAGACTCCTCTCATTGAGATCTACATTTAATACATTTGAAGGAAAACTCTGCTATGAACCGTTTTTGAGTTATAGCCCTTGACGCGTTTCGGTAAATTGTTTTTGCGAATAACTTTTAAACGCTTACAGATAATACAGTAAACATATATATTTAAAATGATCAGTGCGAAGAGACCTTCAATTTGAGTACCAGGTTGAAGGTCATCTGTGACCTTTGACCGTGACCTTTGACCTTGTTATCAGATAAACTCGGAAACCGTTATAGATAGCTGATCAAATGTAATGAGAAAAATGTTCATTTTTACGAGACGCAACTTTGTTACATTTAGTCCGAAAACATT
Organism: Modiolus philippinarum; assembly: GCA_002080025.1. Taxonomy (NCBI): domain Eukaryota; kingdom Metazoa; phylum Mollusca; class Bivalvia; order Mytilida; family Modiolidae; genus Modiolus; species Modiolus philippinarum. The sequence continues at coordinate 108,452 of MJUU01011767.1, forward strand.
CGACGACTCCTCGTATGAGTTATTGCCCTTTGAAAGATTTTGGGTTTCCGTTAATGCTAAATACTCCCAACCGATAAGTCGTAGAGACCTGAAACCTTCACCATTGTTCATAGGTGATATATGGTCATCTGAAGATGTGAAATTCAAAGGTCATCGGTCAAGGTCACCAATGACCTTGGGCCTTGTTATCGCCTAACTCGTAAACTATAAGAGATAGGTGGTCAAATGTATTGGAGAAAATGTGTGTCTAATTGTCGTCTGCATATTTTTGACCGAAACAGACAACAAAATCAAAACTCAAACATGTAATCATGCTGAAAACTGGTGAAAGACCTTGCAATTGTTCTCTGAACAATTGACCTTTTAATTTCAATTACTTTTCCAATTACATTCAACTACATATACATGGTAAAAGAAAGAGAATGAAAGATGGCTACCCCCTTTCTTTTTATGAGTATTCAAGAAAGCTCAGACAATTCATTTCACAAAATATTATTATGGCTTGGTATTTTTTTTTATACAAGAATTGGCACTTTTTTCTCTTGTTTTCAAATGTGAACACCGGCACCTGAATCGGTTTTCAGGGGCTTCGGCTACAGAGCTGCCGGGCGCGTCCCCAGGTGGTGGATAGGGGAATGCCCTGTCTATGCGGGGTAGTCAGGTCATAATACGGAAAGCCTGACCGCGAACCATTGTAGCCAAACTGTGTGGAGAAACGCCACGCCCCATGCAGTATAAAGACCCCTTCTATATTTCTCTAAAGAGAGCAGACGCACTGGGTGTCGTATGGAAGGCTAAATTTCCTGCCCCTACCCATTTCTCCAATTTTCCAGTGGCAGTCAAAAGTCGTTGCCCCGGTTGTCCCTTCCACCTTTATTTCTTTCTTCTGATGCTTTCAATTTTTTTAATTGATTAACTTGTTATTGTCCTGATATAGCTGAAATATTGCTCATTGGACGTTAAACTCTAACTAATCAATCAATCAATCAAATGTGAACATTTTTAAATTGCTGTTTCCTTTTGCATTTTTCCATTTTTTAGATGTTTTAATAGAGCAACTCTTGATAACTGATGATTGTAATATAAATTAAATTTATAAATATTGTTGTATAAACAGTTAGAAATATGTTATTGTATTTTATTATAAAAGCATATATCAATATGGCTTCTAATCAGTTGTTTGTCATATTTACTTTCATGTCAGTGATTAACAAGACGTAATAAGTGTCTAATAAGTGCCCTTGGGTTTAAAATTAATCTTTAAATACATGTACATTTTCCAATTAAGTGAATCTTCTTTTGATGTGTTTAAACTGTCTGTTGAGCTTTAGTAAATATTTTACTCACACATTCAAGTAACAATTATACATGAAAGTTAGACACATATCAGCTCCTTGCAAATTGAGGGAATTCAAAATAAATCAAAATATTATTGTTTGTTAATTTTGTAATAATACGTGTGTAATGCTTTCCTTCATCGGCTCATAGAGTAATTTTCATTTGTTAGCATGATAACTTACTCTTGAAAATAAATGATAAAAACAAAATGTTGGCTTCAAATGTAATTTGTAATTTAATTAATTACATTTGCAAAGTAATTGTAATTTAATTAATTACATTCCAAAATCCCTGTAATTGTCATTGTAATTTAATTGCGCATTTTTGGAAAGTAATTGTAATTTAATTAATTACTTTCCAATGTAATTGACCCCATCCCTGGTTTTGAGTTACTTTTACTTTTAAAGGAAGGATGTGCAAGTGATCCATTATGTTATAGAGGAATTGCAGTCTCTGGTTGTTATTTGTCATGATTAAATACAATACAACGGCAGTAGAATACCGAATGAACAAAGCACAAGATTACATAAATCAAAGTCCAGAGACAAGGCAAAAGGAAGAACACCAGAAGACAGAAGACCAAACACACAACATGCCCACAAAACACACAAACATTATATACACAACACAAAAACTAATGCATTTGCAGCGTGAACTCTCAAAACACAGAGTGACATCAGGCGCTCCGGAAGGGTAAACATGTCCAGTCTTGCATACAGCAGATAAGATAAATTTCTTGAATCGAATACTAGTATTTAAAACCTGTTTCAGGAAAGGACATGGACTAAGTGAAAACTTTTACTATGTATTTACTAGTTTCATTGGTCATGATAATATCTCTCAACAGGGTTTCTCATATCAGTTGTACTTTTATCGTTACAGAGAATTTGTTTTAGTTCTTATGAAATATATGTATTATATGGTATTCGAAAATATTCACAGGGGAATTACGGGTTCATTTTTCCTGTCTGTATTTTATATACCCTGATCCGTCTGGCTCAGGGGATATAGGGCACAGACAGGGAATGTGAACCCGTATCCCCAGTGAAGCCAGAATAACAAATATATTCTGCTAGAAGTGCTTCAATTTTTCTTTAAATGACATCACAAATTTGAGATTTTGCTACCACGGGGATACAGTCTCATATCTTCTGTCAAACTAGCTAAAACAATTGCAGGATTTACTTGGATGTTTCACTTCATCAAAATATAGACAAGTATTTTTTGATGAAATATCAGATTTATTTGTGTATAAGTTTTGGCTTATATGTTATAGGTCTTACATATTTTTTTCAATATACTAATAAATGATATAGTAGCATATAGTTGACTTGATGGCAATGTTGTTAAAAATGCCAGAAACTGATTAAAAATCCAGAAAAACTGGGTCGTAACTTACAATCTTTATGTAATACGGGATATTGACATGATACTCTGCTTGCATCCGTCAAATTAGCTTTGAGATCTAGTGACCTGAATATTTTACGTACATACTGGCCTCTCACTGATATTGCCGATGTCTACTGAAATATATGATGATTATTGACCAAATCCTTCGGGAAGTTTTGAGTTTGATTTTTCTTCCGTAGTTCGACAGTGTTTTACCAGCATACTAGGCTCTTTGAGCTACCCGTCAGATTAGCAGCGAGCACCCCTTGATTCAATATGTAAGTTCTCCACTTGGCCGAGGTGCGGACTAGCTGGGCGTAGTTCTTAAAAGTGGTTATCCAAGTACTTCTGTATCCAATTTCCCCAGTCGTTTAAGTGAAGATCTTTTAATGAAAAGTTAACGATGGACGGACTGGTTATGGACGTCAAATAACTTAATACCGAAGTTACTGTGAATTTACTTTCTGCATATGCGGATTTGGACAACTTATGTCTCTTCAGCGCAGATAAAATCTAAACGTTTGGAAGACCATAAACTCAATTTATGGCAAAGCTAACCCTGGCTAATGCCAGATGAACATATATGCCTGACTGACCATGTGAAGGGTGTTGTTAACATATAAGGACATGCTTACCCTTCTGGAGCACCAGACGTCACTTTTGAATATCCCGGTGCCTTATAGATTGGAATATTGCGATATTATTCCCTTCTTTTTTTTTGGGGGGGGGGGGGGGCAGTCAATTGTCACTGTTTTTCTGTGCTCTCATTTTGCCGTGTCTCTGGACGTTGATTCTTGTAATTACCGCATACTTTGCTCCTTTGGTATTCTAATGCAGCTCTACAGATAAAAAAGAACCAAAGTTATTGTCAATTTAGTTTCTGCATATGCGCATTTCGACAACTTATTTCTATTCAGTGCGGATTCAATCAAAACATTTCGAAGATATCACATACTGATATCATATAGATATCATATATTGCAGCAGGCACTGGTTTTAAAAATCACTTAATGACATTAAAAAATGTTTTCAAAAAATCATACCTTAATAATTTGCATGTTAAAGACAGCTTATGTATTAAGTTTCTAGCCATTTTTTGATTAAAAAATTCAATTATGTTTGGAATAATCAAAGTATCTTGTCCGAGAACAGATCATATTTATATTTATGTCGGTTATTTTAAAACGTATAAACTAAACATGGAGCTTAAGGGTTATAATTTGTTTATTAACATTTATTAAAACTTTCTATAAATAGATGTGCAACGATCTAATTATTGTTGCAGTTTGTGATCTCTTTTCCAGATTTATTGATTATGTTAACTTTTGTTTTGTTTGTGTAACTGAATTGTTTTTTTTTTCCTCTCTTGTGATGTACTTATGTTACTTATTATAATACTTTAATTCGTATTTATACCAAAAGAGTATTGGAATTGAATTTTTTTTTATCAAGAATTTGCTTTTTATAAAGAAATAATGATCACATGGCCTTAAACGGGATAAATAGTATGGGTACCTATAAACCTGTTTAACTCTACCACTGGCTTTTGCTAGTGTCGGTGTCAAGGCCGGCTTTACCGAGTTCCTATCGTTGTTTGTGTTTGTCTTTTGTCTTATTTGTGTTTTTCCTTTGTAATTCCTTAGCAGATTGCTGTTAATGATTATAATTTTCTACGTGTAATTTTCAGCCATTGAAGGTGTTTCCTGTAATCATTTTATTTAAATTAGAGATTTACTTTATCATTGTTAGATCTTGAGAGGACACCTACAACGGCCTAAACCCGCAATCAAATGCCACAATTTACAAAGGAATTACACAAGAAAAAAAACAATTATCATTAATCTCCTGTTGTATGGCTTCATCCTTAATAATACAAAGGAATTACACAAGAAAAAACTATCATTAATCTCCTGTTGTATGGCTTCATCCTTAATAATACAAAGGAATTACACAAGAAAAAACAATTATCATTAATCTCCTGTTGTATGGCTTCATCCTTAATAAAACAAAGGAATTACACAAGAAACAAACAATAATCATTAATCTCCTGTTGTATGGCTTCATCCTTAATAAAACCAAGGAATTACACAAGAAAAAACAATTATCATTAATCCCCTGTTGTATGGCTTCATCCTTAATAATACAAAGGAATTACACAAGAAAAAACAATTATCATTAATTTCCTGTTGTATGGCTTCATCCTCAATAATACAAAGGAATTACACAAGAAAAAACAATTATCATTAATCTCCTGTTGTATGGCTTCATCCTTAACAATACAAAGGAATTACCCAAGAAAAAACAATCATCATAAATCTCCTGTTGTATGGCTTCATCCTTAATAATACAAAGGAATTACACAAGAAAAACAATTATCATTAATCTCCTGTTGTATGGCTTCATCCTTAATAAAACAAAGGAATTACACAAGAAAAAAACAATCATCATAAATCTCCTGTTGCATGGCTTCATCCTTAATAAAACAAAGGAATTACACAAGAAAAAACAATTATCATTAATCTCATGTTGAATGGCTTCATCATTCATAATACAAAGGAATTACACAAGAAAAAATAATCATCATTAATCTCCTGTTGTATGGCTTCATCCTTAATAATACAAAGGAATTACACAAGAAAAAACAATTATCATTAATCTCATGTTGTGTGGCTTCATCCTTAATAATAATAAATAATACAAAGTTTAAGGGATGCCTGAACCATTAAACATTATTAACGCCTAGGACAGTGTCAGGTGTAGGCTGTATGGATTCTTTCATTATTTCTTTTATTTGTATAATATTTTTCTTTGTTATTCTTTTTTTACAGAATAAATAGTATAATTACAAAACATATTTGAATAATGAACAATTGTATGTAATGCATAGTGATAGACTTTTTACGATATGTTAATGATCAATGTAATGTTATTCTCTTGGCGAAAGGGGAGTACTTGTCTTAGTTCTTCGGACCTCGCACTATGATCCTAATTAGGGACGGGAATTATGTACCTAAATAAACATAGCAATGAAAAAAAAAGTATTATATCCAATCCCATGCTTGCACTTATCAGCTGTCTGGTAGTGGGAGCGCGGGGAAGATAACTTTCCTCGCCCTAATACACAGAAACTACAGTTTCAATACTTCTACTATTAAAGTTGGATATCATATTTCAAAAATATGGGGCTACAATAGGATCTTGTGCTAGGAGCTGTATAGTAAAGGGGGCCTTTTTTACGCAATCCAAAATCTGTTCATTTTCAAAACAGAATTTTAAAACTGTTTAACATAATTTTATGCAGGACAAATATGTATGTATTACTGTAAACAACTAATCTGCACTTACGAACACGAAAGATACATTTAATGACTGTCCTAAAAATGATTGAACAGTTTAACTTGATCAAACATTCGATTTCTAATAAGTGTGTATAATAAACTCGCCATACAACTTGTTCACTGTAAAACAAAAACAAAACATTTTTTGACAATAGTGAGAATATTCACTGATACATAACGTGCAAAGGCACAATTACTTTTATAGTAAGTCGACTACCAAATCAATTGAATTGAAATTAATGAAATTAATGATCAATGGAAAACATAATAAAAAAAATACTGAAGTTTCAGAAAAAAAACAGTAAATTTCGTTATGCTGTACACGTTTTTCAAGGAGTTACCTCACATCAACAGCATTAAAATCAAAAGTAGTCAAAAAAGAAGTACTCATTACCAAATAACATCGAAATAGGAGGCCAAACCCAGTACCACGGACATCTACCGAGTGCCAAACAAGGAATAAGGCTTTAGTATTTTTACGTGGTTTGAATTTTGAATGTTTGCATTTAATTTACTTTGAGTGCACATAAGATATAATTACAGTTTGGTATTAAGACTTCAATTTATTTGTATAAATAAAATATGTACAAATAAACAGAATATTGTCAACTTCCATTTATGATTTTTTTTTATATGCATCAATGATAAAAACGCATATTTGAGTTAAACAATACAGGATAACTAAACACCGATGTAACTGGGAATTTAATTCCTGCATATGCGCATTTCGACAACTTATGTCTCTTCAGTACACATAAAATCTAAACGTTTGGAAGACAATAAGCTCAAAAGATGTTTGAAAACTGATAGAGAACACATAACCAATATGATCTAAATGAAGAGCCAAATTTAGCTAAAAACAGAGCTTGCATGAGAAAGATACTCCTTAGTTTTAAACAAAATGTTGAAAAAATTTGATATTGCAAGGTTTCAAATAGAATCGGTTTTCGGGTCAGCACCGAAGTACTGACTACTGGGCTGGTGAATACCCACGGGACTAACAGTCCACCAGCAGAGGCATTGACCCAGTGATAACAAATAACTTAATACCGAAGTTACTGTAAAACATGTTATAATATTAAGTAGTTATAAACAGTAAAGTATTGAATAGCATTGAATCACAAGTACCATACATATATATATATATTCGTATAAGAAAATATGAAAGAAAAAATATTTGAAGAAAAACATTTAGTAACTACTTTTGATTGTCATAGAAAAATACTATTTATGTGAGCTCAAATCGAGAAAAATAAATCTTAAATAAATTGAGCGTGTAGATTCGAAAGAGATTTCTCAGATTCATAAAACAAACATAAAGTTATGTTTTGTGAAATATGTTCACACTTGGTATTTTTTATAAAGACAAATAGATTTAACATTTCAGGAATGTAATTTAATACCATTTTGTGAACTGAAATAACAAAACAAAAATACATTGCAACATATAATCCGTATGCCAATGACCTTATGGATCACATCTATACACCACTCATACTTATGTAATTTACAATTTACAGTTATGGTTAGCTTCATACAACTAATGTCCAAAATTTCCAGGTGTACAGCCAACAGATAAACATGCACCTCATTACAAGAAATACGGAGTACGGAGAGACGCATTTAAAGACTCAAAACAACTACCTGAAATTAATAAGCAATCACAAGCATATTGTTTTATTCAATATTCAGTATCATCAGTGTTACTCTTGTGATTTCATTGTTTTTCCTTACAATAATTCCTAAACTTTCAGCACAAAGAAGAAAAATATGATAGATGATCCACTTGCCTTAGTCCCCTTTCAACATTAAAAGATTGTGAGAGAAAACAATTTGGAGTTTCACAATTTGCCTTATTGATATAGAATGCCTTAATCCGTTTTTTTAAATGGAATTTTCAAAATTAATGATATCTAACATATATGTATGAAGACATTCCTTAGGCGCAGAATAAACGGCAATTTATCTACCTGAATAATTGTTTGAATGGATATCTTAGACTGGATTAATATGCTTTGCAATGCAATTTGAGACGTGTTTATAAGCTTCATTTAAAAGTCAAATTGGTGGCCAGTTCTTCATCATCATACCAAGTCAAGAATTTGAGGTCCATATCTTTTTCCACGAAGAGAAAGGTAATCGACCTCAAACACTTGACTTGACCATGAGGTGACATCAAGATGAAGCTTATATAAAGAATGCTGAGAAATGGAAATGAATGTAAAAAAAAAACAAATTCACAGGATCTTGAAACTAAGGTCAAAGTTACTTCACAGATGTGAAACTGGCATGACCCAAATATGATATAATAATAAACCTAATATAGAGATGAGTCTTTGTGAAGCTGAAAAGTGGATAAGAATGTAAAAACTAACGGGGTAACTGAATAATGAAATTGGGGCGGAGTTATATGATAGGCATATGTCCGCTAAAATGCTGTAATACAGTGAATATAGTACCTCTGTTCACTGCAATGGCTCAGAAAATGACTTGAATGTAAAACTAGCTGCAAATTTACAAATCACTGAACCGTGCAAATAAATTCGAGATCAATAAGCAAATTATAGACTGACATGAACTACTCAGATACATCGATTCACTTAATTTAATCGAACTATGAATTACAATTCCCAAGAAAAGTACTTGAATGTGAAACAATATTCATAAAGTCATTGGACCATGAGGACAATGTTATCTGAAACATGTGATGATGAAAAGTTCCAACCATAACTGTATAACAAAATTAGTTCAGTTTATATTCAGAATTCAAAGTCCATGGTCGAGCGGTTTTAAACAGTCATGATCCATTACAAGAAAAGAAAACATAATCTAATTAATAACAATAGACAGCCTATTAGCCATCTAGCTGAAAGTCTCCAGCATAATATCAGAAAACAATAACACGACATCACAAACATTGGTATAAAATACAGGAATAAACTAACATTGAAATGTACAAAGGAGGTAAAAAAGGAACTATGTTAAAAATACAGGTCTGCA
>MJUU01011768.1:27706-53224 GCA_002080025.1 Modiolus philippinarum
GTTCTGATGTTACTGTACTCACTAAGTTTTTTCCATTTTAGCTACAGTGGATGATTTGTTTGGAGATGCTGATGATATAAGTTCTGATGTTACTGTACTCACTAAGTTTTTTCCATTGTAGCTACTGTGGATGATTTGTTTAGAGATGCTGATGATATAAGTTCTGATGTTACTGTACTCACTAAGTTTTTTCCATTTTAGCTACTGTGGATGATTTGTTTGGAGATGCTGATGATATAAGTTCTGATGTTACTGTACTCACTAAGTGTCTTCCATTTTAGCTACTGTGGATGATTTGTTTGGAGATGCTGATGATATAAGTTCTGATGTTACTGTACTCACTAAGTTTTTTCCATTGTAGCTACTGTGGATGATTTGTTTGGAGATGCTGATGATATAAGTTCTGATGAAGATGACAAAGATAAGAAATCAGATGCTGGTGACAGGGAAGAAGAAAGTCAGGTAGGACATATTAATTCAACTACATATTAATGAGCATTATCTTCATGCAGAACTATGTTTCCATGTCTGATTTTGGTGTAACTTTTATTTGTTAATTATCTGCATTGAGAAGACAGTAGTTGTCAGAAATAATTGTTTGATCAGGGTCAGTACTGACCTTAGCTGTCTTCAGTAATACTGCACCTTAGACACTTAGAGAATTTGTAAAAAAAAATTATGCCTCCAAGACAATATTGTTTTACACCTGTCCATCCTTCTGTTTCTCCCTCTGTCTGCAAGGGATACATGGTTTGTCCATGCAACTGCTCCTTAATACAGGTTTTAGGCTAGGAAGTGTTTATTTTGCATGATCATTTGTTAATATATTTAAATATATTTTGGTATGTATAGATCAAATTAATTATTTGTTCTCTATCAATTTTTAAATATCTTTGGGTTCAAGGTCTTTCAAAAGTAATGATGAGTTGTCAAAATAGCTATTTACAGAAACAAAATTTACATTAAGTTTAGTATTAAGTTACATGTATATTATATTTATTAAGAAATGGAAAGATATAGATTGCACAACAAGATCCCGTTCATTACCATATTTTATCCACTAGAGACAGTTAAATTTTAAATTTTTAATTGTGGGGCTTGCCACTCATTTTAAAATTTTTAAATTTAACTATCGAGAGTGGGTAAAATATCGTAATAATCAGGATAAAGTGGTGTAATCTTTTTCTCTAATGATAAATGATAAACACCAAGAATTGAATTCCGAATAGATTTGGCGGGAAATAGCACTGGGTTTTATTCAACATACATTGAATATGAAAATTTATGTAACAGATCAAAACTGGTTTCAGCTTGACATATCATTAGAGAAGATATCATCCATATTTTCTGTCAGGCAAGTTCAGACTTTATTATCCCCTCGCCCAACGGAGTTGGGGAGGGGATATAGCATCTTGCCTGTCCGTCTGTCAATCCGTCTGTCCGTCTGTCCGAGTGTCCATCCGTTCGTCCCACCTCAGGTTAAAGTTTGCATTAAGGTTCATATCTGAGGAACTACATGTGGCACATTAATCATCTTTGGTCAGTGGATGCGCCTTGTAGAGTCATGCTGCTTCAGATGATAATTGGGTCACTCTGACCTACATTTTATGCTTCAATGACCTCGGTTAAAGTATGCGTTAAGGTTCATATCTAAGGAACTACTTGTGGCACATCAATCATCTTTGGTCAGTGGATGCATCTTGGAGAGTGATGCTGTTTCAGATGATAATTGGGTCACTCTGACCTACATTTTAAGCTTCAATGACCTTGGTTGAAGTTTGTGTTAAGGTTCATATCTGAGGAACTACATGTGGCACATCAGTCCTTTTTGGTCAATGGATGCGCCTTGGAGAGTGATGCTGCTTCAGATGATAATCGGGTCACTCTGTCCTACATTTTATGCTTCAATGACCTCGGTTAAAGTTTGCGTTGAGGTTCATATCTAAGGAACTACTTGTGGCACATCAATCATCTTTGGTCAGTGGATGTGTCTTGGTGAGTGAAGCTGCTTCAGATGATAATTGGGTCACTCTGACCTACATTTTATGCTTCAATGACCTCGGTTAAAGTTTGCGTTAAGGTTCATATCTGAGGAACTACTTGTGGCATATCAATCATCTTTGGTCAGTGGATGTGTCTTGAAGAGTGATGCTGCTTCAGATGATAATTGGGTCACTCTGACCTACATTTTATGCTTCAATGACCTTGGTTAAAACTTGCGTTAAGGTTCATATCTAAGGAACTACATGTGGCACATCAATCATCTTTGGTCAGTGGATGCGTCTTAAAGAGTGATGCTGCTTCAGATGATAATTGGGTCACTCTGACCTACATGTTATGCTTCAATGATTCGGTAAGTTTGCAGTAAGGGTTATGTCTGAGATACTACATATAAGTCACATCAATTATCTTGGGTCAGTGGATGCATCTTGGAGAGTGAAGAAGCTTCAGATGATAATCGGGTCACTTTGACCTACATTTTACACTTGACAGACTTGGGTTAAAGTTTCCATAAATATTTATACCTGAGATACTACATGTTACACATCAATGAACTCAATGTTCACTGATTATACCTTAGACGTTCATACATATTAAGATTACATTAAGGTTATTATTTCTTGACAGCGGGTGAAGGGATTAGCTGTCGTTTGCGACTGCTCCCACTTCTAGTTGCTACTTTGATTATTCCACATTATATTTCAGAGAGAGAGAGGATCTGATGAAGAAGAACAAGAGGAAGAGCCACAGGAAACATTGATTGAAGTAGAAATCCCTCGTATCATTACAAATCTTGGCAGGACGATACATTACGTCAAACTTCCTAACTTTCTCAGTGTAGAAACAAGGTATCTGTCCCTTGTATCATTACAAATCTTGGCAGGATGATACATTACGTCAAACTTCCCAACTTTCTCAGTGTAGAAACAAGTTAAATGTTGATGTCCCTCATATCATTAGAAATCTTGGCAGGACTATACATTAAGTCAAACTTCCCAACTTTCTCAGTGTAGAAACAAGGTAGTTGTATGGCCAAGCATCAAGATGTAGATGCCTGATAGTTTTCACTAGGTCTGTCCGTCTGTTTTTTTTTTCAACAATTTTTTTCTGTCAAAGATTTCTTGGCTTTATAAGTGGGAATGAATTGAAAATTGGTATGAAGCTTGGAAATGATGAGTTGTATTGTGTTTGTTGGGCGTTCACTTCCTATATGCCAATTCGTTGATTTTTAGCTATAATCCAAATATTTGTTACTGATTTCTTGCTTCTCCTTTAGGAATGATTTAAAATGTAATCTGAAGCTTTGAAATGATGAATTGTATTGTGTAAGCCATTTTCAAGTTTGTCAGGCGTCCACTTCCTGTTTGCCGATACTTTGATTTTTAACCATGAACCATATTTTCATGAAATATTTCTTGGCTTGTATGAGTGGGATTGGTTTGAAATTTCAACTCAACCTCTATCTCAAATTGTTCTTGACTTGTACTGGAGAAAAGGATTTGAAATTTAGTATGAAGCTTGAAAATAATGATTTGTATTGTGTATGTAATTTTCAAAAATTACTGCTTCCTGTTCGCCAATACTTTGATTTTTTGCTAAAAAACCAAGAAATCTTTGTTGAAAATTTGGGTTTATAGTAAAATCAAAGAGTTTGCAAGCAGGAAGTGGTCCATTGACAAACTGAGAATACCTTATAAAACTTGTATTAGTGGGAATGATTTGAAAGGAGTAGGGGCAGTAAGGGCCTTATTTGGCCTGAAAAATAAATTTAGATGAATTCATAGAATTTTCTCATTGAAATATTCTATGGGTATGGTTTTTCAGAAAACAGTAACATTTCTCAAACATTGATGTATCATTATTGAGTTTTTGAATGTAAAAGAAGGGTCAAATCGAAGATTTTGTCGAAAAATGACAAATTTGACCAATTTTGACTACTTTTTCTGCATTGGAAATATAGAGCACATGCAAGAACCACAAAAATATTTGTATGACATTCAATTCATTTGTACCAATAAGTTGGTAAATCATCAAATTGGTTCTTGAATGTGCTCGATATTTCTGGTTAGGAAAACTGTTCGAAAATCTGCCAAATTCAGTATATTTCTATGAAAATGCTCAGAAGTAACCTTTTCATGATGTCAGAACTGTACCTTTTGTGACGTCATTGGTTCTAACTTTTGTATTTTTTCTGGAAATGATATTTCAACTTTGAAACGAACGTGAAAGATAATCTTGAGGGGCAACTTAGAAATTCACTGGAATCTTGGGCCAAATCAACCCCTTATCACACCTTGTCCAGATTTTCAGGTTTGTCACTCAAGTACTTTCTGTTTGTTAATGCATATTTTCAGTTTGGGACAACTTTTTCCAGAAGTCTGAAAAAAGTAAAACTGAAATAATAGATTTGAAAAAAAAAAGGATGGACAGATTTTTGTTGGGACGAGCAAGGATAAGAAACTACTAATTAACTTCATACAGTGTTATGTTGATGTCTGTTGAATCATTGGAAATCTTGGCAGGACTATAAATAACATCAAAATCTCTCAGTGTGGAGACAAGAACATGTTAATCAATTTTAAAATTTTTAAGAAAATGTAATTATGTGTTAAAAAAATTAGGATAAGGGGAGAAATGGGAATGACGGGATGTTTTTATGCCCCCACGGTGAGGCGACAGGGGCAATAAGTTTTACCATTGTCTGTCCGTCCGTATGTCCAAAAATTTTCATCAAAGATTTCTCAGCTTGTGTACACAGTAATAATTTGATATTTGGTTTGAAGCTTTAGAATGTTGAGTTGTACTGTGTCTCCCCTTTTCAAGTCTGTGACTCATCTACTTCCTGTTTGCTGATATACGTTGTGTATCTTTCGGGGCATCCATGTCCCATGGACACGTTTTCTTTTATTTCTTCTATATTATGATGTTTATTTTACAGACCGTTTGATCCTCTGTCTTATGAAGATGAAATTGATGAAGATGAAGTCTTAGATGAAGAAGGAAGAGCAAGATTGAAATTAAAGGTAAAATTATAGTTTTTGTGTCTTATGCTCTTTATGGATACACATGCAAAGCAACATAAGAACAAAAAGCTGTCTATGATCTTGTACTTTCATCTTTGAGATAAACAAGTATCTTTTTTTGGTCGTTTGTGATATTCACGTCTACAACCTGGTTGAGATAAGAATTTCACATGAGAAAATTTACTATGACATCATTGAAGTCATTTTAAGTTTCAAAGACATGGTGGATGTGAACTATAATCTTATGGTACAGAAATTGTAATTTGAAAAAAATAATACAATATTTAGAGTACTTCGCCAGTTTCAATTATTTTTGTTGACGATCCTGTATCCATGGCCAGAAAAGCATTGTTCAACATCTAGTAAAGGATTCTTCTCAAACTGGTGCTTGGGTCTGTCTTGACCTATTATGAGTATACTGTAAACCAACTAATTTTCGTGAGCGATTTATTTTCGCGAGCATAAAAATATCGCGAAAATAAATAGTCGCGAATATTTTCAATTCTTATAGAAAAACATGAACAGAAATAGAAAATCGCGAAAATTAGTTGCCGCGGAGTTGACCGTGATGGGCAAAACGCGAAATAAAGTAGCCGCGAAAATAAGTTGGTTTACAGTAAGCAAAGCTCATTTTTGAAGGCCTCATGATTACCTCAAGATGAAGAAAAACAATACAAATGTTGGTTCCTTTGCTGGATTTTACCTTGTTTTATAGAGACTTTGTCTCATATGCATTGACTCCATATCCTTTCATTGTTTATTTTAGAAGTCTAAGAGACCCTCGGGTCAGTTTTCAATGATTATCTGACTCAGCAAGCCTCGTCAGAGATATATTGAAATCTAACCCTTGTGTAATGAGTTCTATGTATATGTTGTAGGTGGAGAATGCCATTCGATGGCGCAAAGTAAAGGATGCCGATGGTAATGATATGTTAGATGAACTTGGTAATCCTAAACGAGAAAGTAATGCTAGGATTGTACGATGGTCTGATGGCAGGTAAGGTTAAACATGAGTCTAATGAAGGAAAGCTTTTAGAGAGTAAAGTTGTCTGTCAAAATTTTGACATTTAAAATATACATGTAAAAAAAGGCATTTTCAAAATTTTTGCTTATGTTGTTCTGTTAGCAAAGATTTTCAGAACAAAAATTAATAGTTTCATTCTTATTAGAAATTTTCTTTCATTTATACCCCCTTAAAGCCATTTCTCAAATGATTTGTAAAGTTTAACTGGTTCTGACCAGTTTATAGGTAAATTTTCATAATCAATATATGTAATAAATCCCCATGCTTTTTCCTGCCAAATCTGTTTGCAATACAATTCTCGGTGTTTGTCATTTATCAATAGAGAAAAAGATTACACTGTTACCATATTTTATCCACTCTCGATAGTTACACTAAAGAATTTTGAAAAGCTTGGCAGGCCTGGCAGTTAGAATTTTAAAATTTAGCCATCTCGAGTGGATAAAATATGATGATGAATGGGATCATTTGGTGTAATATATATTTTGTTTTAAAGTGCTTATTTAATTGTTTATTTGACTTCCAGTATGTCACTTCATCTTGGACCAGAAATATTTGATGTCCATACCATGCCAATCCAGGGAGATTTTAACCATTTATTTGTAAGACAGGGAACAGGTCTACAGGGACAGAGTGTGTTCAGAACTAAGGTAGCATTCAGGTAATTACTGTCTCCTCTGATAATAAACTTGAGAGGTACTCGCATAGGCTCAGTCATCAATCAAAGCATTGCTTTGAATACCCAGTGCAAAAGTACATCAAAAAAGAAAAGGGATACTTGTAAGATGAAAAAAATTACTACTGTTAGTGATGTGACCAATAAAAATGCTGAACACACAAAGACCACACAAAATTAAGCACTAACAGTGTGCAGCAAAGCTTCCAACCTGCATAGAAAAAAATTGCTGAAGTATCATCATGTGTCTCAGGGGTTTATCAGAGTATTTTGGGAAAAGGGAGTTTGAAACTTATTTTGGATATTTTCACACTCAGATTTGATCATATGAATATTTAGGGGTAGGTATAAATTTTGAGGCATTTTGCATGAATTTTAAAAGAATTTTCATTTGGAGACTCCTTTTACTGGAGTATGTTGAATGCCAGTCCAGAAGGGGAGATAACTCCTGCTTTACATGCAACACTGTCAGTTGATAGTCACAGACAGCTACATTAATATATAAACTGTTGCAAAATCATACATCATATACGACGGCTTATAAGGCACTAAAATTTTACAGTTGTCGTCATCTGACCTTTAATCTGAATTTTGAAATACTCTGTTTTGTAAACTGATTTTTATGTTGATTTCAGACCACATTCTACAGAGTCATTTACACATAGAAAGATGACTTTGTCATTAGCTGACAGATCTACAAAGGCACAGAAAGTTAAAGTATTACCTATACATGGAAAAGATCCTGATGCTAACCGTAACGAAATGATTAAGGTAAAACGACCAACAAAATGTAACGCATAACAAACAATTCATTAAACTTCAAAACAGTTACAGATAAACAACATTGTCGCAATTCGTAACTCCAACTTTACATTGCAAACAGATAAATAGATATGGAGTAGATATTAGTAAAGGCAGAAGCTCTCTTTCCTTCCCTTTTTATGGCAGATAAACCATTTTAGAGTTCTTTTCTTTGAAATTCTCAAGAATTTGCACTTGTTATTCTTTTATTACCTGCCAAAAGTTTGTTTTCTGTGGACTGATGTATCATGAACATACTTGCCAACCTCAAAGGTGATGACCAAACATTCACTTCAGGTATGTCATGTCGGGTCATACTGTGTCAAGCCATCACACACCTTTTCAAGAATTCTTTCTACAAGTTTTGTACCATTTATTACCATACATGAGGAGGGCAAGACCTTTTCTGTTAATGTGCATGGGCATTTTAGTGGTTTATTAAATGTTTATGGTGAAATAGATCAGTTGTTAACTGTTTTTGGACTATTTGTTGTTGGTTTTTTTTTTAACTTTATCTTAACTGAAACTAAAAGCACTGTTTCCTGTTAATTTTAGAAATTATGTTACTTGTATTGTGGCAGGTCATTGGCAGTTGAAAATGATGACCTACAGCAGGTGATTATCCCGGGCAGGTGAGGGGTTAATTTTTGCGGGTCACTCCTGCCAAAAACAGGTCAGTTGGCAAGTATTATAATGCATTCTTTGCACAACATTTTATTTTTGGTAGACTCCTTGTGAAAATTTAAAATGGCACTTAGTAATCAGATTGTTAATTCCCATTTCCAAGTCATAAGAGGTTGAGGGGACCAAAACTTTGTTTTTAAGAAGTACCCAAAATTTTTATTTTTCATAGGATTTTACTGGGTTGATGTCTTTGGATTCATTCTGAAGTAATATTTCAGTAGTGTTCTCACTAATTTGATGTTGCTCCTAACTGACCAAGCTACAGTCAGCTAAAGGGGATCAGAATCTGTATTTTTAATCAGATTTTATCTGGGTTAGTGTTTTTAGATTCCTCTTGAAGTAACCTTTCAAAAAAGTGAGAGGATTATGGCATGGCTTTGTTTTCCAGCTATATGGGCCATAAATCCTGTTTTTACAAAATATCATAAAAGTTAAGTTATTTTTTTGTCAACATGTTTCTGTATATACCCCTGTTTAATTTGCTGCACCTTCAATAGCCCTTTTATTCCACTAAAGTAAGACAATCTTAATCTCAATCGGTCTCTTATGGAATTTGATGTAAAATGGACATTGCATCCATTTCCTTATTAAGGTAACTTTTGTATGTTATCTTGTTATATTATATTGTTATTTAATCTTGTTATAGAAAGAGGAAGAAAAACTCCGAGCAGCTATCAGGTTAGAAGGAACAAAGAAAAGGGCCAAGGAAAAAAATATGGCACGAGGTTTGTCTGGTAATTACTTAGAGGATGAGGACGATGAGGAGGAGGGATCATTCTCAATATCAGCTATCAAAAAAGGATACAAAAAGTCTAGAGGTAAGATTTACATGTATGTAGCCCCCTTTCCACATACACATATACATACTACACAGTAGGGTAGGATCAAAGAAGGATAAAAAAGCCTAAAAGGTAAGGTTAAAGCCCCATCCACATACACACCCCACACAGTAGGGTAGGACGTTGAGGAGGAGGGATCATTCTCAATATCAGTTATCAAAAAAAAGGATATAAAAAGTCTAGAGGTAAAGTGTACATTTCATCTTTCATTAGGGCATTCAAAGTTAAATAGCAGATTTTCATTCCCTTCTGCACCTTATGAGAGTAAGGGACATGAGGTGTATTTACAACTCGCACAAATTAAAAATGTTGCTTCATTTAGTTTTGTAAATGTATTCTTTGTTCAATTAAGGTTTCAGACTTTCACAAGAAAATTATACTTCTTAATTGCACTCTGCTTGTTGAGGAAATGTTTTGCTATTACATTTATATGGAGTAACAATTAGGGTTACAAATGCCATTTGATCATAAGCATAAACTTTGGAGAAAGGAAGAATACTGTAACCCAAGTGCTATTGTTCCTGGTGTTCTAATTTTCGTGGAATCCCAATGTTTATTCCTGATAGTGAATTGTTTTATTTAGACAAAGGGAGATAATTTATTTGTAATAAATATTACAGAAAGACCCAATGAGGCAGTTCGATCAACAACTATTGTTTTGGTCCATACGAGGGAAATCCAGATCAGAATAAGGAGTGACCAATGAAATCCATTGAAAGATCAGCCTGTGACGTCACACTATAGTTCAACTATTACTCTTGTTTGACAAGACCTGCGCAGTTAACCATAACATTGTGTAATCTTCCGGTACAATAGTGAGTTCGATCTTGCTATTGTTGAACAATAGTTACTATTGTAGTGGATCGAACTGCCTCATTTTTTATTTCTCTGATAGTTATGGCTATTCCATTAAAAAGGATGTACCAGGGTTAGAAGGCAGAAAATGAACATTCTTTCGGGTTCTTGTCAATATGTTGTATAATGTATTACAGAAAGACCCATTATTTATTCCTCTGTTCAAGGATGAATAAGCATTTTGTAATAAATTGGAAATATATTGCGAGGTGTAAGATTTTGTCAATTTTTCAACACTATCTTAAAAGCATTAAAACAACGTAAATGTAATAAAGATGGTCACAAAAACTGTTTTGGTAGTGCAGTAGATGTTGCACTTTATGAAAATATTGATTTTGGGAAAATTTTTAAGCCTTTAGGTGCAAATTCTATAGCAGTCTTTCCCGATGTAAATAGGAAGTGACAAAAAAAACAATGAAAATGTCTTGACGACGAATTTCAATCACAGGTATTCAAGAAAGAACTCGCTATAATGAAAAGAAGTTTACTCCAAAATGGTAAAAATATTTCAGCTTTCAGAAAAACATCATTTCATTAAAATCCAAGTACAACTTTTCCAGTAGTTAGCTGTTAAATGAATGCATATCAAACCTCCCGCCATAGATTTTGAAATGAAAAATTGATTGTGTACCATTATAAGTCCTTGCTCTGGTAGCAAATCTTATGATTCAGATAAAGGGAGATAATTTATTTGTTATATATATATTACAGAAAGACCCAATATTTATTCCTCTGAAAGCAAATCCTATGACTCAGATAAAGGGAGATAGTTTATTTGTTTGATATACTGCAGAAAGACCCAACATGTATTCCTTTGACAGTGTATCTTGTGATTCAGACAAAGGGAGATAATTTGTATTACCTGTTACAGACACCCCCGATATTTGTTCCTCCAACAGCGAATTTAAGATTCAGACACAGGGAGATAATTTATATATATTATATATTTCAGAGAGACCCAATATTTATTGCTCTTACAGTGAATCTTATGAGTCAGACAAAGGGAGATAATTTATATGTATAATACACTACAGAATGACCTAATATTTATTCCTCAGACAGTGATTCAAACTAATGGAGATAATGTATTTGTATTATATATTACAGAAAAACCCTGTATTTATTCCTCTGACAACAATCATCTGATTCAGACAAAGGGAGATAATTTATGTGTATTATATATTACAAAAAGACCCAATATTTATTGCTTGGACAGTGAATCTTATGTTTCAGACAAAGGGAGATAATTTATTTGTATTATATATTACAGAAAGACCCACTTATTTATTCCTCTGACATCGAATCTTATGATCCAGACAAAGGGAGATACTTTATTTATATTATATATTACAGAGAGACCCAATATTTATTCCTCTGACAGTGAATCTTCAGACAAAGGGAGATAATTTATTTGTATTATATACCGTATAGCGAGTATTTTCACGGTTCCCGAATTTCGTGATTCGTTCTCCGAAGAGGGGTGTTAAATTTTAGCAGTCATCAATTTTCGCGCATGGAATATAGTGTTGGAGAAAGATATATAATAAGTCTATACTGACTTTAATTTCGCAATTTTTTTTATTGTGCCTCCAGAAACCTCACGAAAATAGCGAAAATTACCCGCTATACGGTATTACAGAAAGACCAAATATTTATTCCTCTGACAGTGAATCTTATGATCAAGACAAAGGGAGATAATTTATTTGTATTATATATTTCAGAGAGACCCAATATTTATTCCTCTGACAGTGAATCTTATGATTCAGACAAGGAGAGATCAGGTGCACAGAGATTAATGAAAGCAAAGAAAGGAGCTATTGAAGATGTAAGTTTATAGTACTGGGTTCTTGTATGAGATCATATTGAAGATTTGGATATCTTTCTTGAGTGTTTAATATTCTGTCTTTGTCGAGTGAAGCACAGCAATGAGAGAATAAGACAGAGAATATCTTACTTGAGTGAAAGATATTCAGATTTTTGAATTTCAACAAATGCAAGCACCTATTTCTTCCATAAATTATGTTTTTCAATGTCCCAAACTATAAGGAATGTCCCCTTTCCTTGTAACATACTTTTCATTTTGATGTCATTCTTTTTGTGATATTTCTCCTGTCATTGTCTGTTGTCGTAACCATTGTTGAAATGTAAAAATAAACAGTTCTGGAAAGTCATTTACTGAGTAAAAATGGGTGCATGTGAGCTTACCTCAGAAAAGGTCATTTATGGAAGAATAAATTTTCCTTGATATGTAGTAGTATTGCCAGTGAACATTGGCTTACAAATTCCTTTCTAAATTAAGATAAGTATTATCAAAACTTTTTATCTATGTCTAGAATTACTGTAAAAAGGCATGTATTATCTGCATATTTTTACCCTAGAAAGGATTTAGGGGTTTGGGGGTGCAGATTATACAACCCTATATCACCTGAGGATTTAGCCAAGTTCCCTAAAGATCGATTGTTAGTCCCTGTTCAAACCAAACAGACCTTTGTTAATATTGTGGATCTAATTAAATATGATGTTTTGAATTGCAAAGTGCCTTACAGTTGTAAAAAAGAATGGACCTTTCCTCCAAAAAAAGCTATTTTGATGTCAGAAACACTAATGTTTTTATTAGCCGCCATTACTGTCAACAAAACCATGTGATCTGTAAAGTGTTGATTATGGAGACAATGAGCTATGTATATTATATTGCCTCTGACAATATTTAACATGCTAAAGACGCAAAAATATTCGTTTAAATGGCCTATTATTTCATTCCATTACAGTTTATAGGGATTGGAAGACTAAGAAATATCAAATTAAATGTAAAATTAACACTGATATGACGGTCCGCACTGAACCTGTTATTATTTTTCAGTCGCACTTGAACTTCCTGATTGATGAAATGATGCTATTTTTCTTCAAATTTCGTCCTGCTTGAGCACTTTTATCATTAAATACTTTCAGAAAAGGCTTCAGATGTAGTAAATAAAGACTCATGCAGTTGATAAACTATGAAATTACTGATTTACAGGTACAAATAACTACGATCATACCGGATCTCCACGTAGAATTTGTTGGTTAAGGTCCCAGCGTATTTAAACATACAAAATGTTTTTTCCCTGGATTTTAGGGTAAAAAAGACCCTGCGGATTATA
The DNA here is from genome assembly GCA_002080025.1 of Modiolus philippinarum. Taxonomy (NCBI): domain Eukaryota; kingdom Metazoa; phylum Mollusca; class Bivalvia; order Mytilida; family Modiolidae; genus Modiolus; species Modiolus philippinarum. The sequence goes on from MJUU01011768.1 coordinate 40,747, forward strand.
CATAAATTTGTATAATACATGGCTTTTTACGGTACTGAGTATAAAGGGTGTGTGTGAGCTTACCTCAAAAAAGGCCATTCGTGGAAGAATCAATTTTCCATCATATATAGTAGTACATGTATTACCAATGAACATGGGCCTACAAATTTCTTTTTAATTTTAGATTGGCATTCTCACACCTTATTATCTATGTCTAGGACTGAATAAGAATTTTCTATGTAAATAAAGACCTGTTTTATCCTTGTATTTACAGGATTCAGATTCTGACACAGGACACAAGAAAAAGAAAGCAAGGATTGTAGAGTCAGATGAAGAAAGTGATGCTGGCAGTGGGGGAGGAGGCGGGGGAGGGAGTGAGTCAGAAAAGAACAAGTCAGGTTCAGAGTCTGACTAGAGTATTTTCAGTGGTTTCATTGTGTTAAGTTGTCACTTATGGCAATTTTTGTCAACAGAACTTGATTTTCTTAAAGATGCAGCATAATTATGGTAACTAATCAGGTTGTTATAGACGTAATATCATTGTCACAACAAAGAAGAGAGTTTATAACTGTAATGTGTAGTCATATTGACTCTAAGTAACATAACTGTTGAGACAGTTAGTATAGCTTTTGAATTATGATATATATCTATTATATCAGTGTGACATGATATTTAAAGAATTCAAAATATGAATGTTCATAGATTTTCCTCCATCCTGTCTCAATTTTTTTCAGCCCTAAAAAAAAATTATAATTCGATTTATTTCTCACTTTTTGTTATTTCTAAAAAAAAAAATTATAGCATTTTTTAGACAATGATGTCTTAAATTGATCAAAAAAATTCCAGTCCTTAATTTTTAGAAAGGCTGGATGAGAATCTAGGATTTTTTTGCTCACCTCATGAAGTGAGGGGGCTTATGTGATAACCATTGCATCAGCGTCCATGTCCACATCCATGTCGTTTTTCGGTTAGGAAGAATGGTTTAAGTCCATTCCCACTTACTGATTTGTCCCACATCAACCATAATGGTATGTATGGAGCATTTTGGAATGACAAAAACAATGCATGCTTAGAATGCTGTCTGACCTACATTTTGCGCATGAGCCACTTGATTAGGTAGAATGGTTGAAGTCCATACCCCCTTACTGAGGTGTCCCACATCAACCATATTGGTATGCTTGTTTCATTCTGGGATGACAGCTGCAGTGAATGCTTTGGATGTAATCTGTGAACTACATTTTATGTGTGAATGAATCTGTTAAAAATCATGGTTACTGACACTGCACAATGAGGTGAGCTTAGCAGGCTTTTGCTGCTTTCTATGTTTTATCCTTATGCAATCATTGACTTGAACTTATGCCACTGAAGGTCTGATTTTTTTATTTCAGGCCAATTTTGGTCCTCTTAAGACATTGAATAATCATCGAACATGATGAATAGTATGAAGTCAATGTAATTTGTTAGATTTATATGCCTGTGTATTGAACTAGTCTGAAGTCAGTATAATTTTTATAAAATCTATTTTTTCAACGGATTGACTTTCAAGGTTTACAATTTTTGTCTGATATTACATGTTTATTTCATTGGATTTTTCAATTCTCATGAATGTCATAATTCATCTGTTTTCATATGACATCAGACTGTTGTCATGTGACAACAGATCAACCAGTCATTGTTGTCATATTAATATATCACAAAATAAACATATTGATGAATTGTTGTTATGGAAGTGTAAATACAATGTACATGTAGTTAGTATGAGAGTGGGAAATACACTACCTGGTAGTTTGTATGAGTAAGGGAGAGTGATGTGTAATTAGTGAGAATAATTGGTTTACATAAAAAATTATGTAAAAAAAGCTGTGTGCAATAGAATTGAATGAAATGTATATAGATGTGGCTCTCAATAAAATTTTTATAGAAAATTTCAGTGGACTTACATTTCAAGCCAGTTTACTTATTCAGATGCTGTAACTCTTCATTGAATTAAAATCTGGGTTATAGTATGGCGAGTGTTACGTCGGCTGGCGACAAAAGGCGGGGAAAACAGGATACCTATTTTGTGAAATCAACTCCTAGTTTCAACATCAGATGCTTTGAAACTTCACAGACTGTTTCTATATACATATATATGGTGGAGATGTGCACTTGACTTTATGGAATTGTTTTGGAATTTTTTTCCTATTATTAAGACATTGTAACATAGTTATTTTTAGCTCACCTGGCCATTATGAGCTATTGCCCCCATTTGGTGTCAGTCATCCCATCTCTGTCTGGTAACTTTTCATATTTTTATCTTTTGCTCTGAAACCAATGAAAACAATTCAACCAACATGGCTTAACATTGGATCCAAGATTGGAAAATCATATTTTTATCATATCTAGCTCTGAAACCACTGAAGCTTATTTCGTTGGATCGGATAAAATACACAGCTGCAAGTGTGGAACAAAGTTTAACATTCAATATAGATTCCACAACCACATCAAGTGAGAAAAGACATTTCTACACTAAAGATAGATTAATTTTCAAATAATTTTTAAACACAAGGATTACCGAGAGCTTTAGATATTTGAAAATTTAACTATCGAGAGTATAGAAATGTCCTTTCTTATGAAATATGGTTATGGAATCTGTTTCTCTAATGATTTCAAGGAGATTTTTTGAAAAAAATATGACCTCCTTTTCTGCTGATTCGAAATTCATGCTTTCTTTGAGCGTTACGTAATCAGGCATTGTTGCCTTTTTTCATGGCGTCACAACAGTATAGTCAGAAAACCTCAAACATATTTGACGTCTTAATTGAGTTTCAACCAATCAATGGCGGAGAGCAACTTCTCTCTATAGAGGAGAAACGTATTTCTCCCACTGTTCAGGAAATATGTGGGGGACAGAAATTATAGAAGATCTTCTGAAAAAATTTAACCAAACTGGACTTGAATGTTGTATGGAAGAAGTTTTACAAAGATTACTCATTCATTTTGGTTTGATAAAAAAAACATGGCTGCCTAGGTGGCCCATAGTTTTACATTAAACCCTATGGAAAAATTCTATTATGATCATCTGTTCTGAAATCACTGAAGCAAATTCCACCAAACTGTACAGAAATAATGTATGGGAGGTATGCTTCAAAAATTGCTCATTTCATTTTCATTCTGCACTGAAGCAGGACTAAAGCTACTGAACCTAATGAAACAGTACTCTCAAATGGCACACAACCAAAAGATTTCTATTATTTGTTTTACCCTTGTCTGTCAGTTTGTTTATTCATCTGTCCATTTGTCTGTATGAATAAAAGCATGTGTTCAGTGGGGGCATCATATGTATCTTACAGACACAAATATCATTACTTAACTGAAGAGTCTTCAGAAGACAACATTGCATGCCTGGGATTAGAGTGACCTCAATGCAAAATAAATTCAAAAGTTATACATTTTCGTAAATATTATGTTACAAGATTTTTCAAATGTTACATTACGAAGTTGCATGCCAAATAGGTATTTCTAACCACTAACAGAATAAAGTCTAGAGCAGGGTTCAAGTTTTTTCTTATGAACACCCTACCACTAAAAGCCTACCTTCTAGAGGTAAGGTTATTTATTTTTTTTAAATTGCTCCAAAGTCAAGGTCAAGGTTGAAATGTCTACAAGTATTGTAACACAAGAAAGCTGTCATCACATGGAAGTTACCTACCAAATATTAACATCCTAGCTGTTAAGGTATCCATTCCACATGCAAGGTTTAAAGTTTTTGCTGATGCAGACACAGACACAGAGGGGGTGAAAATAGCTGTTTGGACATTTGTCCTGGATAGCTAAGAATCGCATTTTGATTCAACTTTGTGCCGGATATAAGCAATGAAGGGATATGGAGAAAATTTACATAAGACAAAGTCTCTACAAATACAAGGAACAAAGCAATGGAACAACACTTATTGTTGTTCTTCATATTGAAGTCACCATGAGGCCTTCAACAATGAGCTTTGCTCATACCTCATAGTAAGTTCAAGACGGTCCTTAGCACTGGTTTGAGGGGAATTCATTGCTAATTATCGAGCAACGCTATATCCATGATCTTCATTATCCATGAATGCTGGGTTGTCAACAAACATAAAATTGACTGGCAAAGTGTTCGTACAATCGCTGTCATCCGTCGCCCGAAAAAAAGACTAACAGAAGACAATGACAACACTTATCGAGTCAAAGTAAGAAAACTTGGCATAATAAAAATCATTAGATGTGGGCACAATAAACAGGTGGTCAGAAAGACATTTTGATTATACTGAAAATAAAAATTCCAAAATTTGAAAGTATGAAAGTCTTCCTCTAGTTTTTCATCTATTTATTTATCCAGTAATACCGTATAAGTAGTTATTTTCGCGAGGACTTAATTTTCGCTTTATTCGCGACCATTCTGAAATCACGAAAATTGCATACTGGGAAATATAATTTATATGAGACTTTATACAGTGAATGATAAGCAATCGCGAAAATTTGGGTCCCGCGAAAATAAAGTCAACCAATTTTGAAAGAAATCGAGAAATTTGCGTCCCGAGAAAATAACCACTTGTACGGTATATTTATCAAAAGATCACCTGTCTATAGCCGAAGTGAGCTTTTGCCGTCATTTGTCGTCTGTCATTAACTTTTCATTCAAAGATCTTCTCCTCTGTTGTCGAAATGCACATATGCAGAAAATAAATTTAACAGTAACTTCGGTATTTAGTTATCTGAAACAACTTTGCCAATCAGGCAAAATTTAGAAATAAAAGTCCTTTGGTAGGCCCCTTCAAATGAATTCTAAGATCTTCTCTGAAACCACTTCAACAATTATAATAAAATTTCATCATGATATTCCTTCAGTGTACCCCTTCAAAATTTATGCAAGTTTTTTCATGTTCATACCTCATCTAAGATGACTGCCTACAGAGAAATAATTTTAAAATTGGACCTATGGGAAATGCATTCAGAGATCTACTCTGAAATAATTTCAATTATATCTGATCATAATAGTCTTTGGAGTTCTTGCTTTTTATGTTTGTACTTCATCCAAGATTGTCACCAGTGTGGAGCATAGTTTAGCATTGGACCTTTTGGGAAATGTATACTAAGATCTCCTCTGAAACCACTTGAACAGTTTTAATCTAATTTAATCATTAAAGTCCTTGTGTCCTTGCTTTCAACATTTGTGATTTTTCTATTCATAAATGCATCATCCAAGATAGCCACCAGAAGAGAACATGGTTGAACTTAGGACCCAATGGGAAAAAATGAAGTCAGAAATCTTGGAAACAACTACTGTAAACAGGGAAATTTTCGTGCCATCTTAATTTTGCGGTAAATTGACAGGATTTTAGTTTGCGCAGTCTTGAATTCGTGCTGCCAAAATGTTGACCATTGACTTCAATAATAGACAAGTAATTATTCGCGCCGTTTTATTTTCACGCTGCCATTTAAAATGCAAAAATAGTGAAAATAAAACTGCTGCGAAAATTTCCCGGATTTACAGTAGATCAATGGAAAGCAAATTTGGCCACAATAAGTACATGGTTAGTCCCATTAAACTGTTTTTTTAGCTCGCCGGGAGGAATGTCCGGAGACCTATTGTCATACCCCCGGTGTCTGCGTCGTCAGCGTCAGCAAAACTTTAACCTGGCTTGTGGAATTGAGACCTGAACAGCTAGGATGTTGATATTTGGTATGTGACTTCCTTTTGATGAGAGTTTTCCTCTGGTACTATACTTGTAGACATTTTGACCTTGACCTTGCCCTGAGGGCAATTTTTAAAAAACTTTTACCTTGCCTCCAGAAGGTAGGCTTTTAGTGGTAGGGTGGTCATATTTTGTAGCTACAAGGCTAAATTCTCCGCCCTTTTCGATTTCACCCTACTTTTCCAGTGGCAGTCAGAATTTCCCGTCCCATGGCCCTTTCCATTACCCAAAGTGATTATTTATTAACAAACTTGTTCTTGTCTTGATATAGCTGAAATATTGCTGAGTAGACGTTAAACAATATTCAATCAATTAATCAATCATATTTTGTATGTAACTTCCTTATGATGACTGCTTTCTTCTGGTACCATACTTGTAGACATTTTGACCATGACCTTGCCCTGAGGGCAATTTTCAAAAAACTTTAACCTTGCCTCTAGAAGGTAGGCTTTTAGTGGTAGGTGTTTATATTTGGTATTAACTTCCTTATGATGAGAGCTTTCCTCTGGTACTATACTTGTAGACATTTTGACCTTGACCTTGCTCTGAGGGCAATTTTTAAAAAACTTTAACCTTGCCTCCAGAAGGTAGCTTTTTTTTAGTGGTAGGGTGGTCATATTTTGTAGCTACAGGGCTAAATTCTCCGCCCTTTTCGATTTCACCCTACTTTTCCAGTGGCAGTCAGAATTTCCCGTCCCATGGCCCTTTCCATACCCCAAAGTGATTATTTATTAACAAACTTGTTCTCGTCTTGATATAGCTGAAATATTGCTGAGTAGACGTTAAACAATATTCAATCAATCAATCAATCATATTTTGTATGTAACTTCCTTATGATGAGAGCTTTCTTCTGGTACCATACTTGTAGACATTTTGACCTTGACCTTGCCCTGAGGGCAATTTTCAAAAAACTTTAACCTTGCCTCTAGAAGGTAGGCTTTTAGTGGTAGGGTGTTCATATTTGGTATTAACTTCCTTATGATGAGAGCTTTCTTCTGGTACTGTACTTGTAGATATTTTGACCTTGACCTTGCCCTGAGGGCAATTTTTAAAAAATTTAACCTTGCCTATAGAAAGTAGGCTTTTAGCAGTAGGGTGTTTATATTTGGTATGTAACTTCCTTTTGATGAGTGCTTTCTATAGGTACCATATTTGTAGACATTTTGACCTTGACCTTGCCCTGAGGGCAATTTTTAAAAAAACTTTTACCTTGCCTCTAGAAGGTAGGCTTTTAGTTGTAGGGTGTTCATATTTGGTATGTAACTTCCTTATGAGAGCTTTCTTCTGGTACCATATTTGAAGACATTTTGACCTTGACCTTGCCCTGAGGGCAATTTGTAAAAAACTTTAACCTTGCCTCTAGGAGGTAGGTCTTTAGTGGTAGGGTGTTTATATTTTGTATGTAACTTCCTTATGGTGAGAGCTTTCTTGTGGTACCATATTTGTAGACATTTTGACCTTGACCTTGCCCTGAGGGCAATTTTTTAAAAACTTTAACTTCGCTTCTAGAATTAAGTTGTTTAATGATATAAAAGTGTTTAGATTTGATATGTAAATTTCTTGTGAAGAAAGCTTTCTATTACTTTCAAATTTATTGTGCATTGAGGTTACTGGAATCCCCGGCGAGCTATGTTGTCTTCTGACAACTTTTGTTTTATAAGTTGTTCATACTTCATCCTAGGTGGAAGCCAGTGGCAAGATAATTTAATATCAGACCATATTGCCTCTCTGATTTTAAAAAGGTCATGGTCTAGTTGAGGGCTACACTTGAGAACATCTTTTTTTTTTAATTAGAACTGAGTTGCTAATTTAACACCTAGCAAATATGATTTTCAATATAGACCCATGAAATTTTGCAATAGGTTGTTCACATTAAATGGCAGCTGCACAATATTTTGAAGTCTTGCAATACAAATCACTATTTTTAAAGATATTTGATTGTAATGCCGGTAAGGCTTGATTGACCAGGTTAATTACATGTACTACTCTTTGTGACTCTCCTCAAAATTGTTGGAAGCTATGGTAGCAGGAATGCATAGCCATTTGTTTGTAGCAATGGGGAGAACACTAGCAAAGAGCCTCACCTTTTGCAAACTTATGGCATTTCAGAGGGACCCACTTTAATAGTGGTCTATTATTAATAGAAAGGAGTGCCAGTGTGCAAAGGGGTCCTAAAAGGGGGTCTGTTTATGCAGCACAACAAATAAAAGATGGCTTGTACAATGTACCAAAATAGCCTTAAAAATGGATATTTGTATTGCATGTGTTGTACATATATACAGAAAATAATAAAGGTTTTGTACGATGTACAAAAAGTAAAAATGGCCATGTATGTTGTAGTACAATGTACGAAAATAATCCTTGATTAGGGACCGACCATTTAACTTGAAGGGGGGCTATAGTTTTTTTCTAAAAAAATATTTTGGACCTGATTTTATTGGGAAAAAATATTTTGGCTGCCAAAATGATGAAAAAACATTTTGTGAGGGAGGCTTTCTGCCCCAAAAAATAATGTTACGTTTGGAAAAAAATATCTTGTTGATACATGTGAAAAAAATAAATAAATTTTTCGCGCGAAGCGCGAATGAAAAGCGCAAAAAAAAAATTCTGTCCAGAAAAAAAAACCCATAACCCCCTCTTCAGGTTAAATGGTTGGTCCCTTACCCTCTGCAAAACAACCAAATTTTTGGTTAACTTCCAACTATATTTTTCATGCAGTGTGTGCATTTAATCATTAATGAAAACATGTCATTTTAATACATTGAATTTATTGGTATAAATTCGTTTTGTTAAAATACGTTCGTTTTGTTCAATATGAAACCGTTCCGTAAGACACGGCAACTGTAATCAAAAACGACAAGATGGCGGGCAAAAACACTGTCGCCCGTCTTCTTGGACAACACAAGACCGCTATCATTCGAGATCTAGAAGTTAACAGAGTTTTGCCTCGTTTAATAAGAAACGAAGTCATAACCCCTTCAGAGGAAAAACAAATTATTGAATCTGGCGACCGGAGAAAACAATGCGAAGTGTTTTTAGACATTTTGACAAAGAAAGGTGTTGGGGCATTTCATGAATTTTGTGCCAGTTTAGAAGAAAGTGCACCTCATTTGTTGACAGGATTTCTTCTTGAAAACCCAGGTTAATATAAATATAACCTTTAATGTTTAAAATGTATCATGATGTATGTGTTCTATGTTGACAACGCAACATTCATCTTTGTAATGGTCAGACCTGTCAAGTAAATCGCGTGAGACTCACAAGAAGCTTATCCAAATTTTGGGCAAATTCCTTTGATCTTTTAAAATTTTTTCCTTTGATCTTTGACAATTTTGGCAAATTCCACGTGAGGCAATTTTCAAAACTTGACAGGTCTGAAGGGTACAACTACATTGTAAAGGGTACTGGGTCGTTTCGCTCTTATTACCCGTTCGCTCCGGGTTGTTTAACACCGAAAAGTGGGTTGTTTCGCTCCGATAATTAAAGGTACTATACTACAGTTATGTGACATGAGTGAGTTCGAAAAGCAAAATTTCCATGTGCATTTCAAGTAAAAACAATCACTCTGTAAAAAATTCTCTAAAATTTATTTGTTGTCCGATTTTATAATCTTTTTTACTGTTAAAGAGGGCTTAACCAACATCTTCTCTCAGTTATTTAGAAATCATTTTATGTGTAGTTGTTTTCTTTTTGTGATTATTTAAATACATATTGAATTTTTAGCGTCACAATTTATTATATAATAAATAGCAAATCTTGACGTTGTGAATTTGTAGACATGTTTATATTAAATCGTTACAAAATGGAAACTATAGAGCATGAAATTATTTATAAGTTACACTAAGAAGCTGTTGGTCAAGCTCTTTTCAGCAGTATAAAAAATTTGCACATTGAACAAGAAATGAATTCCATTGAATGTTTTGAACAGTGACCGTTTTTACAGGGAAATTTTGCTTTGCGAACTCACTCATGTCATATAACTGTGGTAACGTGTAATTGGCTATCGATTGATATTGTTTCGGGTTTACATGTACATTTGAGTTTAATTAAATGAAAAGTCCACTCAAAAATTTTAATTTGATATGTTATCAAAACGTTATTACACATGTACAGGGTTCTCATTAAGTGCCGGCCACCGGCGATTTCGCCGCCTACTTTGACATTAGCGCCGGCTATTTTGTTGCTTAAAAATATATGATACAAAAAAAAAGATAGATAGCTTCGATCGTGGTATTTGGTACCGGGCATGAAAAACTGATCACGTGCTTGTTGTCAGCGACGCTACTATTCGGAAGATATCGATTTCCTTTGCAGTTGGTGAAAGCGCCAAAGATGTTTCTAATCGCTGGTGACATGGTCATTTGTGCGTGCGCTTGAATGCAAAGGCAAAATCAAACATATTTTAATGACCTCCTCGCACATTGACAAAATCTAATGATGTCTACTAAGCAATCAACAATCGCCGATTTCTTTGGACCAAAACGCCAGAAAGGTACATACCTAACATGTCCCATAAAGAGTTATTTGCACTGTAAATTGAATGGGTTTTGTTGTTACGTTTTATAGTGTCAGAGAGGTGCCCAAACACATTTTCACTGGCACGTGTCTTAAGACATTTCAATTCCCCATATTAAATAAAATGATAATAATAAGCCCCTATCGCTTGAATTAAAGATGAGGAGGCGAAAATGACAGTTACCCAATTATTGTTGCCACTTGGTATAAACTGAACGAATACTGGGCCTAAAACTGAGTTTTCAAAGAAAAGTGGGTGGTCATTTGATGAGGGGTGCATGTTATGTAGACTGCAAAGCAAGCCATGTCATGCAAATCTGCAAAAAAAATCAAAAAAATTAAAATCCCATTTATTTTCAAATTTCAGCAAATTGAGCTTCTAAAAATTGACAAATTTACATCAAGAATAAGAGACCTAAATCTGCTCAGGACAGCCCAGATGCCACCTCCTGCAATCTAAATTTAAAAAATTTAGGGCTCACCCCCCTGGCGCCTCCGTCGCTCGGTTCGGGCCCTCAAGGGTGCCGCCTACTTTTTTTTTATCCATCTACTTCGAATTTTATTGAGAACCCTGCATGTACCATGACTAGTTGCAAAGTCTTGAGTGGTTACTGAATAATTCATGACTTCTTCCGGTACCTTATATGTTATGATTTGATTGGTCAATACTTGATATCTACATATCATATTGAAGAAAAAACTACAATGTACGCTATCAAAACAAGAAATTAGGAAAAAACAATAAATTGTCGCAATTTTGTATTTCTTATGCTATAAATTTTTATAAAATGTAGAAAAAAACTTACCGTTTTCATTAGAACTTAATTACTAGTATATAAATTCCATACATTAATATCACTCCTAGCTTTCACAAGCGATTTCACTTATTTCCACTAGCACAAGTACACCTAGTATCAAAAAGTGTACACAAAGGTAAAAAATCCTTCAGCCCTCAAAAAACTTTTTCCACAAATAATTAGTAAAGAAATAATAAATCAAGAAATCTTCAATAAATCAGAGACATAATTCTGAATAAAGAAATGTAAATTCCATGTTTCATTTTTTAGTGTTCGTCATGAACACTTTAGCTATCGGTTCAGCTTGAATTGGATAAAAAATAGACGTTGCAGGGCGGGAAACTTTTAAACAAGTTAAAAAGTTTCCTTATAAAATTGTAAATAATACAATAAAGTTACTGAATAATATGGTAGAATGTTACATATTATTGTCCTGAAATGGTAAAAATGTTTGAACACAGCTATAGTGGGAATCGAGGTGCTTACAGCTCTGCCCTGGACAGAGTTGCACATGCGTATATTGCGACAAAAATGAAATATACACAGACAGAAAGTTTAATGACTGTGTTACAACCTTCTCCAGGTAATCAGAGAAAAAATATATTTATGTATGAAATGTGTCATGCGTGTGAAAAAAAACTATGCGCAAGACAATATTATAGCATAATAGTACATTATACGTATTGACTTTTTATACCCCGCCACACGTAGTGGCGAGGTATTATGTGATACCCCAAGTCGTGTGTCCGTCCGTGTGCCTTTCCATCCGTCCGCCCCCGAATGTTTCCGACTGATAACTTGTTAACGAAATAACATAAGGTCTTCAAACTTGGTATGTAACTTGTATACCACAAAACTCAGGCCAAGTTTGATTTCGGGTTCAGAGGTCCAAGGGGTTCTTGAGTTATGCCCTTTGAAACTTTGAAATTTTGTGAATTTTAGGGTTTCCGACTGATAACTTGTGAATGAAATAATATATTGTCTTCAAACTTGGTATGTAACTTGTATACCACAAAACTCAGGCCAAGTATGATTTTTGGTTCAAACGTCCAAGGGGTTCTGGCGTTATGCCCCTTGAAACTTTGAAATTTTGTGGAACGTGGCGGGGCATCATGTAATGCACCATTACTATTTTTTAGGATAAGGAATTTTATATCAAACTAAACAAGTTGGTTATCCTTGATTTTGAACTTGACTTTTGCTGAAGTTCCCCAAACAATGCTGATATCCGGTAGAAACATCGCCTGTTTCGGAAAATATATTGTAAAAGTTAAAGAAATACAGATCTCATGGGAATTACAGAGCCAGTTAAGAAATACAATAAGTATTATTCTGCTTGCAGGATTTATATACGCGTTATATCGCCGATAGCATGGAATATTTCATTTAGGCAAGAATTGTCTTTTATCTTAGATTAATTGCATAAGAATAATGATGAAGAAGAAGCAGAGAAAAAAAACTAAAAGCAGATATCGAGAA
>MJUU01011768.1:82487-100881 GCA_002080025.1 Modiolus philippinarum
TTTTTTTGCTTTAGTGACTTTTCATTTATTTTCTGCTTGAATGACTTTGTTAAACTTTTGCATTAGGCCCATTTCAAACATGTTTAATTGGTGAATACTACATAATTCATGGATAATTTTATAACTTGTCCAATATTTAATGTTTAACAGCTTTTAGTATGGTATTTTTTATACTTTCCATTATTCAACAAAAGTTTATTGAACAATCATCTGTAAAGGTAATTCCTCATGATTCAGTGACCGGGAACTAATTTTTATGCCCGATTGACTTGGGCTATCTATTATGAAAAATTTGTCGGCGGGGCATCCGTGTCTTATAGACACATTCTCTAGTTTCTATCAATATCTGTTGGCCCTTTCAAGTAAAAAGGGTCTGCATATTGGGGATATCTCCAGTGAAGAAGGTTAATAATTTTAGGAATTTTTCTAGCAAAGAGATTCAATAATGAGGAACTATTGTGGTAAAGAGGGTCATTAGATGATAGGGGTATACTCCATATGACATATATGTAGTCACTAGGGATAGTAACTGAATGTGCATTGGAGTTAAAACCTGTATATAACAGAGGTTTCCATTTGAAATGCTCAATAAATGTGGCACTGTTGAAGTAAGGGGATCTATAACTTGGGGACTGGGTCAGTAAAAAGCAATGAATGTGGGACTTTAAAGTAATGCGGTATAAGTTGTAGACCTTGGCAGTAAAGTGCAGTTTTTATGCCCCGCGACGATAAGTCGGGGGGCATATTGTTTTACCCCTGTCCGTCCGTCCGTCCATCCGTCTTTCGTCCTTCTGTCCGTCCAAGGGTACATGGTTTGTCCGTAGTTTTGATGCTAGGAAGTTTTTATTTTTCAGATCATTTGTACCTATATTGAAGATATGCATGTGGTAAGGATTTTGATTTTGGTTAATTTTTGTCAAAAATATACATTGTTGAACTTAGTTATTTTTTTAGTGATTTAGTATTAGAGGATACATAGTTTGTCCGCGCAACTCCTCCTACAGTTTTGATGCCAGGAAGTTTTTATTTTGCAGATCATTTGTAACTATATTGGAGATGTGCATGTGGTAAGGATTTTGTTTTGGTTAATTTTGGTCAAAATTATACATTGTTGAACTTCCTCATTTTTTGGTGATTTAGTAATAGGGGGTACATAGTTTGTCCACGCAACTCCTCCTACAGTTTTTATGCTAGGAAGTTTTTATTTTGCAGATCATTTGTACTTATATTGAAGATGTGCATGTGGGAAGGATTTTGATGTATTTTTGGAAAAAAAAACACATAGTTGAACTTAGTCATTTATTTGGTGAATTATTAATAGAGGGTACACAGATTGTCCGCTCAACTCCTCCTAGAGCTTTGATGCTAGGAAGCTTTTATTTTGCAGTTCATTTGTACCTATATTGAAGATGTGCATTGGGTGTGGGGTTTTCTCACCGTTCATTGAAGATCTTATGGTGGCTTTGAGTTGTTATTACTCCCCTTTGGGTCGTTGTCTCTTTGACACATTCCCCGTTTCCCTTCTTTTTTCTATGTGGTATGTATTTTGATTTCGGTTCATTTTTTTTTTTTTTTTTCAAAAATATACATTGTTTAACCTTTAATTTTTTGGTGAATCAGTAATAGAGGGTACATAGTTAATCTATGCAACCTAGAATAACATGTGTTTTAATCTATGCAACCTAGAATAACATGTGTTTAGCTGGGGCATCATATGTGTCTTACAGACACAAATATTACTAAAAAATCCCAATTTGATTCAACCTTGCGCGGGGGCATGTCATCTAGTTTCAAATAGAGCCTCACAGACTCTAACCTTTCTTTCTGCTTCTAAAATCCTTTGCTTAATTAGTCCCCTACTGGCGATAGCCGAAGGGGACGTTAGGTTTGTACTCTGTCCGTCCATCCGTCCGTCTGTCCGTCCGTCCGTCTGTCTGTCTGTCTGTCAGTCCCGCATCAGTTTTCCGCATTTTTTTTGCTAAACCAATGCCAGTCCCGCATCAGTTTTCCGCATTTTTTTGCTAAACCAATGCAGGTATTGATCTAATATTTGGTATGCGAGTCTACCTCAATGAGTTACAGAACAAGTTTAAGTTTGGTTCCGGTCCACTGATTTTTGACAGAGTTATGGGCCTTTGACTTAGAAAATTTAGTAAAATATCAGTTTTCCGCATTTTTTCTCTAAACCATTGCAGGTATTGATTTAATATTAAATGTGTGAGTCTACCTCAATGAGTTACAGAAGAACATTAAGTTTGGTTCCAGTCCACTGATTTTTGACAGAGTTGTGGGCCTTTGACTCAGAAACTTTTTTACTATTTTTGCTGGTGTAACAAAGCCTTGCTTTCCGGTAGGGGACTTAGTATTGCCTTGCAATACGATCCACACTTGTTATCAATGATAACTGATTATAATGTCCCTCTTCATGAGAGTTTGAGAGTATGTTGAACCACTAGGAAAACAAAATCTCTAATTTTTCAGGTAAAATCTCTAATTTAATAGAAAATAGAAAAAAAAGGGAAACGGGGAATGTGTCAAAGAGACAACGACCCAAAGGGGAGTAATAACAACTCAAAGCCACCATAAGATCTTCAATGAACGGTGAGAAAACCCAACACCCAACGGCAGTCAGAGTCGGCCCCTGAACAAAGCGCAATCAAGTCCAGCGAAATAAACATCATCCTAGACTCCTATAGACATAAAGTAAACTAACTAGAAAAAGGACAAGACACACAAAGGCTTAATAAATTCCTGACTTAGGACAGGCACAAACCTGCTGCGGCGGGGTTAAACTAGTTTTATTGGATCCAAACCTTCCCCCTACAGCCAATGTGATCAATCAAAAAACAATTGTAACAACAGTAAAATTCAGTTGGCAACAGGACTGAGTCAATTGTGAAAATGAGAAACTGAAAGAACTAAATATACGGACAAAAACATGAAATCACAAGAGACTACTAACAGTTAACTGACATGCCAGCTCCAGACCCATCACCAACTGACAAAGAAAGTTATGTACCCTCAGTATACAGCTTCCATCAAGATCCCTCCCTGTGAGGAGTTTAGCATAAGGATTTCATGTATATACCAGAATACATAACCCGTGTCCATGCAATACAGATTTTAGAAATTTAGAATGTGTTTAGTTAAATTGCAAAGACCCTTTCAAAAAATCAATGTTAATACCAAAGAAGGCCATACGTAATGACTTGAAGACAATACTGTAATTATAACCCTTATGAATTAGATGATTTAAAGACTTTATAAGTTTGTTAGGCAAGTTTAAGTATTTTTATACGACCACAAAAATTTTTGTGGTCGTATAATGGTATGGTGCTGACGTCGTTGTCTCCGTCGTTGTCGTTGTCGTCGTCTGTAGACACTTTTGTTTTTGGCCAATAACTTAAGTTCCAGTTGATCAGTCCTTATGAAATTTTAACACAATGTTCCTTGGCACAAAAGGAAGGCTTGGCATAGTTTTGGTCATTGGGGCTATACCCGTTTTTAAAAAGGGGGCCAAAAAGGGTTACATTTGATGTTTTTACATATTTGACTGTAGAATCTTTATTATATATCGGATTTTGATGGGGTTTCTTTCAGTGTTCTCCTTAGGAAATTTCCAATCAGTAACATGTCAACAGATTTCACATCGCATGTACCGTTCATGAGATAAATGGGTCCCAAAAGGGGGAAATCTCAAAAATCAATTTTTTTCAGTTTTTGTCCGATTTTGATGCAGTTTTTTTCATTAGATTCCTTATGAAAAATTAATATAGAGCTCAACTTTTATATTTTTGTAACTTGTTTCCTTTCCCAGCTATGAGGGGCCGAACGGGGCCAAAATTGCAAATTTGCTGATTACCTGAAATTTTTATTTTTCATCGGATTTTGATGGGACTTTTTTCTTTGAATTCCTCTTGATATAAGCTTTCAGATGTATGCCATCGGATTTTGCGTAGCTCTTACCATTTCCCGAGCTACAAGGGGTCAAAGGGGCCAAAATTGCAAATTTTCGAAATATGTGAAATCTTTATTTTTCATCGGATTTCGATGGGATTTTTTTCTTTGAATTCCTCTTGACATAAGCTTTCAGTATAATGACTACGGAGATTGCGCAGCTCTTACCGTTTCCGAGCTACAAGGGGCCAAAGGGGCCTAAATCGCAAATTTTCGAAATATGTGAAATCTTTATTTTTCATCGGATTTCAATAGAATTTTTTTTCTTTGGATTCCTCTTGATGTAAGCTGTCAGTAGTATGGCAGCGGATTTTAGTTAGCTCTTACCGTTTTCGAGCTTCAAGCGGTCAAAGGGGCCAAAATTGTAATTTTTCGAAATATTTGAAATCCTTATTATTCATCGGATTTCGATCAGATTTTTTTCTTTGGATTCTTCTTTATATAAGCTTTCAGTAGTATGTCAACAAATTTGGCATAGCTTTTCCCATTTCTGAGCTAAAGGGGCCAAAGGGGGCCAAAATTGCAACTGATTCAAGCTCTTTATTGTGTCCATTTAATTACTGTATCAAGCTCTTTACTGTGTCCTCATTCATTTTGAATTACACTTGTTCAAATTTCAGTATTCGACATGCTAAGGTCGTATCATGCTGCGCTCGGCGTAGCCCTTTATTTACTCTTATGTAAGACATTACCGTAAAATAATGGATGTGAAATACCAGCCTTGATTAGATGTTTACAGGTTGCATTGTATTTATGAAATAAGTCTTTATATCGATGATAAAATTTAGTAAATACCATTCGTTATATCAAAATTGATGTCTAAGAACGGACAATAATGATTATCAGAATTGGCTTTATTCAAAGTAAGTTTTTAGGGTAGATGTCCTTATAATACGTATTGAAGTCGTCATTATTTAGAGTTAAAATATCATCCAAATATCGGAAAGTGTTGTTAAACTTTTCAATTAAATGCTGTTTAGATGGGTCTTTGCTGATGTTGGTCATAAATTGAGATTAGTAGCAGTACAAAGAGAGGTCCGCTATAAGTGGTGCACAATTGGTACCCGTAGAAATTCCTATGACCTGGCGATAAATACAGTTACCGAAACGAATGAATATTATTGTCAAGTAAAAATTCAAGTGCTGAAATCATATCAAAACAAGTCCAATTAGTTGAATTCTTTTGTTTTGTATTACTAAAATGTGTTTTAAACTAATTAGAACATATATATTCACAATCGGATTTTTTGAATGCCCATTGAATAAGACGTATGAATTTTTCCTTTATAAGATTATTATGTGGTAAGGTAGTATAGAGGGTAGAGAAATAAAAACTTTCAAGGGATTCAAAAGGGGCATTATAAGCATTCAATTTATCGAGAAGTCTCTATTTAACGGAAACATCTCTAAATTAATAGAAACATCCCTAATTTTACAGGGTCACCCCTAATTATTTGAAGTGAAATCACTAATTAAACCTCCCACAAACAAAGTTTGGGGGGGGGGGGTATATGGGAATCACCCTGTCCGTCCTTCCGTCCGTCTGTCTGTCCGTCTGTCTGTCTTTCCGTCCATGTACATTGTCAGCGCATGTTCTCCTAAACGGCTGCTTGGATTTTGACAAAAATGTTATGCAATTGTAGTACACCATCTGAAGATGTGCATGAAGTTATATGGTTGGTGCCCAAAATTTTGAAGGGGAGATAATTTGTCTTTGAATATTTTCTGGGAAAAGGTGGGAGGCGAATCTTGTCAGCGCATGTTCTCCTAAACAGCTGCCTGGATTTTGATGAAATGTTACACAGTTGTAGTTCACCATCTGAAGATGTGCATGAAGTAATATAGTTGGTGCCTGAAATTTTGAAGGGGAGATGATTCTTCTTTGAATATTTTCTGGAAAAAGGGGATGGACGAACCTTGTCAGCACATGTTCTCTTAAGCAGCTGCTTGGATTTTGATGAAATGTTACACAGTTGTAATACACCGCCTGAAGATGAGCATGAAATAATATGGTTGCTGTCTGAAATTTTGAAGGGGAGATAGTTTGTCTTTGAATATTTTCTGTGTAAATGGGAGGGGTGATCCTTGTCAGCGCATGTTCTCATAAACCACTGCTTGGATTTTGATGAAATTTTGCATAGATTTAGTACACAAGCTGAAGATGTACATGAAGTAATAAGGTTGCTGTCCGAAATTTTGAAGGGGAGATAATTTGTCTTTGAATATTTTCTGGAAAAAGGGGGGAGGCAAACCTTGTCAGCACATGTTCTCCTAAACAGCTGCTTGGATTTTGATGAAATGTAAACAGTTGTAGTTCACCATCTGAAGATGTGCATGAAGTAATATAGTTGTATTTAATATTTTCAGAAAGAAAAGGGGGAGGTATAGCTCTAGTTTTATAGTTATGTTTCGTAACATTCGTAAATTTTTGGCAATCTATGTGAAGGAACTTCCATACATCATTCCTGTAAAGTTTGTTTCAGTTTGCTTAAGTAGGTTCAGCAAATTTTACAGCTTCAATATCTAATTTAACAGCATCAATATCTAATTTAATTAAGTCAATATCTAATTTTACAGGAAATATCTAATTTTAGAGGTAAAATATCTAATTATTAGAGTCAGTAACATTAGAGATTTTGTGTTTCTAGTGTGTACCCTTGTCCATCATTCTGCAGCAGAAAGGTTTTCATTTCGTTCCTTGAGAAATCATCAATCAGCTGTATGCTTACCATTTAGAAGATAAGTAGGGACAATGTCAAAATTTCTATTTTATTTTTGTTGGAGTTACTTCATCATTGACACACAATATCTGATTCTTTAATCTTCTGTATAATTAGTTCTGGTGAAATCCATTTTTTCTTTTTTCTTTGGCATCAGAAAACCATGTCTGTTTACATATATACTTTGTGAAAAGTCTGAAGATTTCTTATCATATACCATAGACAATATGGGTTTTGTACCTGTCTGATGGCATTACATGTTTATATAACTACTTAAGGTCTTAATTCTTTATCAATGAGGTCATTGTCAATATTTGACTCTATATGAAAAAAAACAACCAAATACACAGATTATTTTTTAATGGATGTAGAAATGATTGTAAAATGTATTTAGAGTTGTTGTTCTTTGTTTGGGAGTTAAATTTGACATTTTTTTCAAACATTTAAAAATTTGTGGGTTTTAAAAAAAAACAAGATTGATTTCAGTGAGTCAGGCACGCTGTTTTCACACCATACAGGTAAATTTTACTATTTTGGGGATTTAATCCCATTTAAAAGTGACATTATGAGAAAAAAATATTTTATTATTTTTTTCACATTGATATGGAATAATTTTTAAGTTTCGTGTCGAAACTGATCCATCATTAGTAATGGGTTTCCATAGATTTTGTAAGAAGAAAAACGAGGTGATGAATTACCTTACGGAGGTGTAATTGGGGATTATATCGGACTATATCAGACAACTGGACAATCACTGACCCAGACACAAACTGTGTTTATTTTACATTATAGAAACTGATTATCTAAACCGTAATCAATTACAAAGACAATGTCGAAGATAAAATTCTTTTGAAGACATTTTAAGATTTACGAGTTAAGACATATTTTCACTTTTTACCAGGTGATGACCCCGGGAACTTGTTACTTTTCAATTAAATTATTCCTCACAATGTATTCACTATATTATAAATCAAATTTGAAGTACATTTAAATGGAGACCTCATGACAAGTTTAAGAATCTTGAAAGTTTTTAATCACAAAAGTCAACAAAGTACATGGCTATTGTAAGTGTTATGTAGGTATGACTCAAATTTGTCGATGTACAGGGGTATATCTCACCAAACAAAGAGAATGATTCAATTCGTCACTTGTACATGTTGCTGAGACCTGTCATATTTTATACACTGACCTTTTATTTTGAAATGGAAATGTTTACATTTTAATGCTGGAATGCATGCCTTTGCAAAGTGATATAATTTCAACAAGCATTTGACTTTTAGTTTGCATAAGCTTTTGTTTACTTTTGACAAAGTTTACATCTTGGAATGAATTGAAACTGACAATCTGTGTTATGTACATGTAGGACAAACTTAGAACATTTTGATTTATATTGATATATTGGGATTATCTGGCGAAGAGATGTGGAATTCTTATTAAAATTATAACCATATGATGTTGGAAAATATTGTGGTAAAATTATGAGGCAAAAATGATATGCATGTACATATAAAAAAAACTAGATACCAATTTATTTTAAACAAGAATTTTATGTTAGAAAATTAATTACTCTGTGAAGGAAACCAGTCCTCAGACTAATAATTTCTGGAATAACAGTAAATGAAATGTCAGCCTCATTTCTTTGGATTTGATAATAAAATTGGAAGTAATCCTTCTTTTATTCATTGCTGTGGTTCCAGATTCCCTGATAAAACAGGATTATCTGGATTATATGTGACTTCAGATATACAGAAGTCTGCTGTACCAAATAAAAAAGTAAACAGGAGTTGTAGTGATTTATTATGCTCTCTGGGGATACATAACAAAAACTAGCTTGTATGAGACATCGTAAAAACTTGTCTGAACTAATTAATGTCCACAATATTGACAAAAATACATTTGATAAAAATAAATTATTTATATACAAATCTAAACTAGACAACTGACAAACTGTCTTGAATGTATGTAAATATCGTTCCTTCAATATGGAATATCTTACTTATTAAAGTAGCTCAGAACATATTTACAATTTGTGTATGGCATTTTAAACTGGACTATGTTTTCTTTTAAAATGAAGGGATTAAGACGAACTTCTTCGATACGACGAAATAAGGTGAGTGCCGCATGCTGATGTATATTTATCGTTTAACTCAGTATACAGAATTGGTAGGCATGAGTAAATATCTGTCTACCACGTCTGTTGTTTGTGTTGTGAGTTGGAGGTTCTGGATTGTAATGCATGTTTATTTATTGTATTTGTGTCTGTGTAACTTGGATTACTTGAAATTTCCTTTATCTAAAATTATATACTGCCAATTGTTTGGTTGCTCCAGCACAACTGGGGTTTGAAAAAACAGTATCATTGTAGCAAACTCATTATAAATGTATATGTTATGTACAGGTAATAATAGTGGAGGAAAGGGGCAGGGAGGGAGGAGGGAGGCCTCATCCAGGAATCCTGTTTTTGAAATAAGAAAATTCTGACCCAATGGACATTCAGATGGTCCAAATGTCACAAGAGGGCATGACAGCTCCTTTTATATAATCAATTTTTTTGTGATGCCAAGATCAGCAGTTTTATTTGGACCAAATTTGGGATTAAACAATTTTCCAGGTCTCAGTATTGAAAATTTTATTTTCTTTTATATGTAGTCTTTGAAAGTTAATTTATTGTGATTTTGTGATCAAACACCCTAATAATAGTATCAGTAGAACAAATCCAGTCAAAATTTTGAGTAGGGGACTGTGTCTAGGGGACATCTTTCTTCCTTATCTCTTATTAACACACTATATATAGAATATTGACATTATTTTGACCTCTGTAATTAACAACAGTTTGGGTGACTTGTTATAATCTTTTGTGGTGTTTATAATTGATTTATAATTGAATGTTTGATAATAAAGTTATTTTTAAACAGTCTAATCAGGAGACAAATATGGAAAAAATGATAAAGATTTAAAGTACGTAAGTGAGACAAAAGTGCAATAAATACTGCAAAATACAAAGCTGTGGAGCAGATATGAGTTCATCTAACGATACTGGCTCTAAGTCTTGGCATGAGGCCTTGAAAATCACAATTGGAAAATTAATCCACCAAGGCATGATGGCCTAAGCAGTCATTAAATTAGATCCTCACATGCTCCCCTTGTCTAATTTCCCTGGTGTCCACATATTAGAAAGAGGGGGAACAAGTTATATCTAATTTTTTCAGCAGTTGGTTAAATGTGCATTCACAAGCAAACATGGTTTAAATTTCTTAAAACATTTTGCTTTGTGAATGAAACTTTAAAGCCCTGTAAGGAAATATATTAATATACAGTATCCTGTAACACTGGTTTGAATACTATGTAAAGTTAGAAGTCTAACACTATCAAAATGCTTATTTCGCTCTAAGATTGATTGACATGGAAAAACATATCAACCTCATAATTCATCCTCAGTCCATATACTTTTCCCAGGTTGATATAATAAATATAGTATAGACTTTGAACACAGATAATACTGTATTTATTGTCCCCCGCCGCAATGCAACGGAGGTAATGGTCTGCGTCCCTGGGTCTGTCAGTGTGTCACGGTCAGAATTCATTCAAATTTTACAGGATTGTTATTCACCATTAGTACTAGATCATATCGCATCGCCATTTTGTTTTGTCAAATTTTGTGGGAGTTATGGGACTTTGATTATTTCCACTTTGTTATACAATGGCAAATCTTGTGGATGCAACTCCTTAGAAACTGCTAGTCCGAATTCATTCTAATTTTACGGGATTGTTAGTCGCCATATGTACTAAATTATATCGCATCGCCATTTTGATTCGTCAAATACTGTAGGGGTTATTGGACTTTAAAAAATTTAACAATATTATACAATTACAGATCTTGTGGACGCAACTCCTCAAAAACCAATTCTCAGATTTCCTTCAAATTTACCAGGATTATTAGTCACCATATGTACTAGATCATAGCAATTTATTGTCCCCTGCCACAACGCGACAGAGGAACCTAGTAATGGTCTGCGTCTGTTTGTCCTTGTGTCATGTTTTTTGTGGGCGCAACTCCTCTTACACCACAGGACAGATTTTGATGAAATTTTGTGTGATTTTTTTGTCACCAACTGTAGTTGATATCATGCTGCCATTTTGATTTAACAAATTTTACAGGAGTTATGGGACTTTATCGACTTAATGCATGCTACAGCTTAGGAACTCTTAGGCGCAACTCCTCGGAAACCACTTAATGGATTATGCTGAAATTTTGTTGAACATTTGCCACCATATGTACTTGATCATATTATGCCACCATTTTGATTTGACAAATTTTACGGGAGTTATGAGACTTTATCAACTTTATACATACTACAACATAGGAAGACTTTGTCGTGTTTGTGGACAAATCTCCTCAAAATCCAATTAAGGGATTTTGCTGAAATTTTGTCTGGCTGTTTGCCACCTAATGCAGTTGATCATATCCTGCCGCCATTTTGATTCACAAAATTTTCATGAGTTGTTGGACTTTATCGACTTTACTGCAGCGGCGGGGGACATAAGCTCTGCACATCAATCTTGTTTTTGTGAGGATAAAATTTCGTGGATTTATCAATAAAAAAAATATTTCTTGAGGACAACATTTTCCTGGAATTCATATCATACATGTATATAGCTATTTACATTCTTTGAATTAGATTGATTGGGATATAATTTCGTTGATACCTACGAATTAAACGAAATTTAATCCCCCACAAATATTTCTTCTTTCACAGTAATTGTGTTATAATTAAAGAAAGTAACACAGTTTACTTTTGTAACAAGTTTCTAAGAAGGAAGTATAAATTTCAACTGTGACTATGGTTTCTCGTAACTATAAAAATCATTGAGCATAGTCAACTGATTAAAAGCAAGCAGTAAAAATTTAGTTATGTGATATTGACAATTACTATTCAAAGCTTGTCTTCCTGTCTGTCATAAAAACCATATAAACTATCGTTTTATTATTATGCAAATATTTATTTTTATGTTAATAAGGGGAGGAAACTCTGTTACATGATATGATGTAGGGTCGAATAATGACAGTTTTATGTGATTTTGCGACCTTCCGTGACCTTTATCAGGTCATGTTCAAAATGGCCATGTATTTGTAATGGGAAACATATCTTTGTGTATTTGGTATGTATATTTATGAAAAATTAAAATGATCTCATAAGGAATAGTTCAAGCTAGAGGGGTATTCAAGTTGTCTGGGTTGAACTGTTTAAATTCCAACAAAGGGACCACAAAAGGGTTTGAGACATCCATGGTGTTCAAGTTATTGCCGTTCGTGCCATCTAAGTTCAACTGTATTTTGTTTAAGACTTGCAAAGTGAAATGACTCCACTTTGGGTCATTAGAGAAACACACTCACATTGATAATTAAATTTCTTCTATTTGTTTAATTTATGCTTGTTGATGATCACGCATCCTTGACGAGTAAAGACATGGATGTAGCATTGTTCAACATCAAGTGCTAGGCTATGAGGTATGAGCAAAGTTCATTGTTGAAGGCTTCATGGTGACTCACTGCAAGATAAAAAACAACACTGTGCTGTTCCATTGCTTGGTTCTATTTGTAGATACTTTGTCTCCTGTGAAAGAACTCCATTTCCCTTCATTGTTTATAAGCAAGCATTTGTGTAAAATGTAATCAACTAGTTCTGGTTGTAGATTCTATATTTTTAATCATTCCTGATAATACCAGATCAACATACCTAGTTCTACTTAAGTTATCTATTCTATCTTATTGTTTTTTAACCTGTTCTGTAACAGATGACCAATCTATTGTAAATCAATTGATGCCAAATTCTTGGAATAGTTTTTATCCACCATAAAAAGAAAACAAAAGTGATCTTTATTGATCTAGGAGCTTTTCTATAAGATAAGGTAAATACATTTTCTATAGTTTGTAGTATATTTATATAAAACTAAGATTTCTTTATAAAAGGACAAAATGTTAATTTGCAGATTGAAATGATTCTTACAAAATCATGAGTTTTTTCTGATAAACAGTATGGAAGGAAAATTTGTTGAACAAGGCCTCAGGATGATGCTGTTCAGAGGAATTTTTTCAGCAAAAATCAGGGGCCAGAATTTTTTTTCTAAAAAATTTAAGCCCTCCCCCAAATTAAATAGTCCATGCCATACGATCGAGTTTGACAACAACTACTATCCCCCATATTCTTTGACAAAAACACATCAATTTCACCTTGTTTGGTGTATTGGTCATTTATTAAACAAACAGATTGGAATGTAGTAAAACTAATTGAAGACTTTACAATTATGGCCTTTTGCAGAGGTGAATACGCTTTTTTATTGACCTGTAAACCAATATTCACCGAGACCATCGGTCGAGGTGAATATCTAGGTTTCCAGGTCAATAAAAAGCGTATTCACTGATACAAAAGTCACCATGATTGTTTTTTTATATAAGTTAACACATTATGACGTCATGAAGTGAATATCACTCCAGCAGGTGAATACGTTTATTTATTGACTTCTTATGATTCCGTTGCAAATATAGTGTAAAATCAAGACAACTATATAATAATATCAAATATTTCATTGTGAAGTTTATATTGACACATACTTGAGCTACCTATGTAAAGTTATTTATAGAGGGTAAATATTTTGTATTTATGTATTACTGACCTATATCTGTATTTCTTTGTCTTTTTTTGGATTCATTTGTTTACACAATTAATATTTACTTTTATATAGATATTTTATTGTCTGATTTTTAGCTCAGCTAGCCTTAAAGGCCATGTGAGCTATTGACATCACTTAGTGTGGGTCAGTGTCAGACTGTCATCCATTGGTGTCTGTTTATCGTAAACTCTTTCAAAAATCTTTTCCTCTGAAACCACTGGGTCAATTTTGACCAAACTTTTTCTGAATTAGCACCAGGGTATCTAAATTTCAAAGTCTTGGGACCATACAACATGGCTGCCATTATTAAAAATAGAACATAGTGGTAAATAAGTGAAATGCATACAAAAATCTCCCTTGACACATTTAGCCATATTACATGGATGTCAAAAATGAGACCCTTTATCATTGAAGTTATGGTAACTGTTTATGTCAGCCTTGGACCAGGTGAGCTACAGGAAAGTTCATTTCCACCCTATATTTTACCTTTATTGCTATCAATATAAACCTCCCTTGAAAAAAAATGAAAACTCACTGAAAAATTCCCAAATTTCCCTGAGAATAAAAATTGGGAGTTTGTAGATAGTTCAAAGAACCTTGATGTGATATAATGTTAGTGATTGATGATAGGGACAGTTTGGTGTTAGGAAGTCGACAGTTTACAGGTAAATGTCAAGTTTACCTGATGTAAATATCACCTGTCACATTTCAAAAGACATGTTCAATGTATATATATACATGTTCAATTTATTCATAATAGTTTATTGAAATTCATAAATGAAAAGCCTTGAAATTCAATTATTAAAAATACTTTTAAGCCATGTTTATAATTTAATAATAATTAGTTTTATGTACAAGGTCTTGTGGTAAATATTGCTGGAGAAGAAGCAACATAATATAATAAGGACTACCGTAATTTTACCAATAAGTGAGATCTTTATTATATGAATCCGAAACTTTGAAAAAAAAATAGCTAGTGAATGTCATTGTCAAATTTAAGTTCCTCCAAGGTGACTTCTACATGAAGGACAACAATAAACCCATTATTCCCTGACAGAGTTTAACATGTTGTTTAACTTTACACTTGAAATTATTCAAGTGAATTTTCTTTTTACTGTAGTACCAAAAACCAAAGTCGCTTAAAATAAAAGTGAAGCTTATTATAAGAATTTTTAACGTTTCAGACCATTCTATATATGCAATAAAG
This sequence comes from Modiolus philippinarum, assembly GCA_002080025.1. Lineage (NCBI taxonomy): Eukaryota > Metazoa > Mollusca > Bivalvia > Mytilida > Modiolidae > Modiolus > Modiolus philippinarum. The sequence goes on from MJUU01011768.1 coordinate 97,044, forward strand.
ATATATATTTAATATTTTTTTCTAAAACAGATAAATGTAAAAATATTCAAACTTCCCCAATATACAGAAAAATAAGGGGAGATTATTCACATTTCATCACAATTTTTAGACGGGAGCTAATTGTCGTCTACTTGAAAGTTGAACATTTGAAAGTTTGTGAAAGACAACTTTAAATTAAATTTAAACAATAAGAGCTGGTCAAAGTGCAAAATGTAGCATTTTCCAATGTTTTATGTTGACATAAAAATTCCATTTGTTTTAATTGGGTTCATTAATTAATCAGCATTTAAGGGTTAATTTAATAATTGCTGTATCTACTGAATATTTCTGCTGATATTACTGCTACAGGGATGCAAATTACAAGGGGTCCAGTGGCTCAAGGCTCCTAAAAATTGACCTGGGCTACTAAAACCAGTAGCCCAGGTGGCTACTGGAATATCCTTCAATTTTGGTTGACCATTTATTAACCATTGTGTATGACCTTACCGGTCTACTAGTTCCTATTGTGTAACCAATTTAACAATTTGAGTAAGCTGTACCTATTATTTTTGTGAGCAACTGGTATTGCTGGACTACAACATATATTGGAAAAAGTTTTTGGTGGATTGCTTTTGTTAACTCATCAACACAATCAGGATCCTTTTGAATTGTCCATCAATACTATTGTATATCAATCTGTTATGGCCTGGGGAGGTTTTACCTTGATAAAGTATTACCTTATAGAAAGATCTATTTAATTAATGAAAGAAAAAAAAGACAATTAATTGAAATTCCCTTTATTTATACTGCAATATTTATTTTTGAATTATGTAATTTTAAGAATTTTAATAAAGTACAATATTTTTTCATTAAATGTAAACTATTTATAGTCCCTATTTTCATCAACAGATCAAGGTAAAACCTCCCCAGGCCATAACAGATTGATATACAAAAGTATTGTTGGACAATTCAAAAGGATCCTGATTGTGTTGATTAGTTAACAAAATCAATCCACCAAAAACTTTTTCCAATATATGTTGTAGTCCAGCAATACCAGTTGCTCAAAAAAATAATAGGTACAGCTTACTCAAATGGTTAAATTGGTTACACAATAGGAACTAGTAGACCGGTAAGGTCATATACAATGGACTATAATAATTGGCCAGTAAAATTATAGGCTACTGAGATCTGTTTGCTATGGGCCCAGCTGACCAATCTGTCAACTTTTTGAATTTTATCCCTGTAACAGCAGATAAATGTACGAAACATACATAAATATACACAGAAAGGCCAATTTTACAGAATCAGTTAAAGAAGCACTAGATAAATTTCAATGTTATACGTATCTATGCTCAAAATATTTATTGCCTTACATCTTGTCGGACAACTTTAACAATTTGACAGACCACTTCAAAAATGTACCCGGTACTTGCCAGGATTACTGGTTTTGCCATTTCAAGTGGCTGCTTATTAAAAAAAATGCCATCCCTGGCCTTTCATTTTTAGTGAACTACAGATAAGTACTGTTTTAAATTTTAGTGGACCTTGTACTGTTGTATTTTGAATAGACCTTTTTATGCTTATTTGGAAGCCTGGGGTTTTGCTTCTTGTAAGCTTGTTTTTTTCATTGGTTTTGGCTTTGCCATTAAGTACATTATATTGGTCACAATTGATTCTATATATGCTCCTGGTGTTTCACAAAACAATTCATTCATAACACGGAAATAACTAAAATAAACAAGGTTTTGATCGATAACATTTTTACCAGATAAAATTAATTAGTAAATATTACTGGACAATGTCGGTAATAAAAAAATTGTCCTGAGGACAACAACATTCCTGTGTAATCTTTGTAGTAAAATCTAGTGGACGACCACCCTGGTTAAATAAGTATGTGTAACACGGCGAAAAATTGTAAATATTTGTCACGTTTTGAAGGATTGAACGTTCAAAAACTTTCATGTTATTTTGAGGGTACTCCATCGACTATATTTGTACCCCAAACAACTGTCCAAGTACCATTAATACCCACGGAGATAATTTAATCTATTTATAGGATTAGTGTTTCATTTTGTGATTCAAGATTACAGCGTTTATTTTTTCATGGTATAACAGCAGTGACGATTTGACATAAAGTAAAATTATTGTGTATTTAACACCTATGACGGTTTGAGTGAAGGCGTGAATTATTGTCCAGTGTAATATTTAATATACCGAACATGTGTGACCAAATTGTCGTAAATTCAAGATACAATTTTCTTAAAAATTGAGTGAAATTTTTTACATAAGGGTTTAAGTTTAATTCAGAATTTTGATATTGTTTTTGGTGGATTTAATGTTTGAGGATCTTGTCATATTTAGTGAGTGAAAATTTTTCAATCGAATTTTTGTTTTATCCAAAGTGTTTTGTTTTTGTCATCATTAAGACCACACTAGAGACCAATTCAGTTGTACATTTAATATAAATAATTTGAGTCACTAAAATAGAATTGACTTAACATATCTTTTTAATAAAATTGTGCATAGTTTACTATTTGGATTACAATGCATTGGAAGTGTTGACCACGTCAAGTTTTATTCGACAGTATTTCCATATGAAAAGGACTTAGCATTAACCAGATTATATGTAAGACCTAAGTAATATACTACATGTACTAATATAGGACTAAGTTATGCATTAGAATTTTTAATCAGATAATTCAATTACCATATGATTAAAACGCACAACATTTGCATAATTGTCTTGACACAATTGGTTGGGAAATTGGTCGTGACATAACGGAGATAAAATATGAATTTGAATGAAGTGTGACCAGCGCTCAGTCTGGGATCACACCCCTAGAGTTGCTTCAGTTTTAGTGGATTGTCACTTGGAGTTCAATGGAAATATATAAAAGTGAAGATCTTTTTACCAGTTTGCCATTTAATTAAGTCTTAATACAGTTTTACAAAGTGTAGATAATTCTTCATTGGTTAAGCATCAAAACTTCTTCATTGGTTTTGGATAAAAAAAATCAGGAAATTTGGATTTATATTGCCTGGAAGGAGGACATTTGACCGTGTGATAAATAGATTTCACCGTTATGGTTTAGACGGAAATTTAAACACCACAAGACTCTGACCTTAAGACGCATTGTTATGGTTTAGTGTTCTGGATTAGCCGGGTAACATACAAGTGGGAATTTGACATAATACTGTTTTAATATAGTGGATTTCTAACCCAGTACTTGACACTGAAATAAAACAGTTGTATTTTTATAGTAGTGTATAAGATGATATAAACAAAAGTTCTGAAGGCTTTTACAAGTGAAAAAATATTTTTTTGAAAACTTTCGGAATATTTGAAAATGAGGAAGACTTATTCATATCAGGCACTAAAACGTCAGGACCCACTACGATGGTCAAAAAGTCTGAATGACTTGAGGATACAGAAAAATGTCAACTTCTGGTACAATGCCTATGACATGTACGATAAACCATTACAAGTAAGTCATATATATAATGTTATTTTTTTTTCTTGCCGACTTCAAAAGAATTATTTTATTTGAGGTTATATTTTTACCTCAGCCCAAAGGCCAGGACCACTTTCACTGTTGTCAGTGAAAATTTTATAGAGTGATTTAGATTGTTTGGAGGTTTTTGGATTGTTTTGAAGGATTTGGATAGTTTTGAAGGGTTTGGATACTTGAAGTTTTTAGGAAAGTTTGAGAGTTTTTGGAAAGTTTTTAGATTTTTAAGTAGTGTTGAGGGATTTGGTTATATTGAGGGTTTTGGATTAGCATAGAATAAATTGGATAGTTTTGAGTTTTGGATTAGTAGTTTGGATATATGTGAGTACGGTTATTTGGATAGTTTCAAG